>JAWQUT010000984.1:63235-90858 GCA_033807755.1 Ellobium chinense
CCCCATACGCGCCGGGCGCACTACAAGGGCGGAACCCTGAGTACATGCTCATCGTGCCCTGGCTGCGTAACCATTGTTATGGATAATGGCCGTTATTCGAAATATCTTCCTGGCGGTCAGCTGACACCGGGCTACAAAATTCGGTCGTCGCATCCAGCTCTCGCAAGTCGTCGCATCCAGCTCTCGGCAAGTACATACTTATATTATTCTAATACTGCATTTAAATGTAGCGAGCGGACGGAGGAATAAAGTCTATCACAACGTCGAGAGAGTTAAATTCCTCAGCCAGTCCAAAGCAAACTTCCTGTGCTTCTTCATTGGAGGTCTCCGTCGGTCTGATTGACCATGGGTTTGCTTACATCTTAACTGTTCTGGTTGTCTGTTCGGGTGGGGCAGCGTTGCTCGTGGCTGTAGAGACCATTGCGAGAGTGACAGGCTTTGTTGAAGTGGTCACATCTGTATATGGTCTCTAATCTTTTGACATTGCTGTGTTCCTTCCTCCGCGTTCGTTTGTCTGCTGCTGCGTTCTTCGGCTTTTCTTCCCCTGACTTGAGGTTTGTGACACTTATTAGACGGGCAAATCACTCATTGTGTACAACCCAATTAATCCGCTAATATATAAAATCCCCCTTTTTTGGGGCCCTGACAGCCAGTGTTAGGGTGTAGAAATGTGTAAAATGACCTGTGATCTAAATAAAGCATCCAATTTTTAAGTGTCAGGTACAATTTGAGCCTTCTAGATAAAAAAAAATAAAATGTGTAGGCCTATGTATTCGCACGCGGTCAAAACCAGCCAAATGAAAAATTGGGGACCAAATCAGAATTTGAGGTGATCGTTTTCAAAAGACGTTTGTGAAAAATTTTGGGCACTGATCCCCCTTTTTCTTCCCGTTAAAAGATCAAGCAAACGAAGTACTTTAACCTCCATGGAAGAAATTTCCCCAAATCACAGTGTTAGAATAACACAAAATGTTAATAGGACCAAAAGAAGAAAAAAAAAAAAATAGGTGTCAAAGACCTCGACTTCTTCATTACACTACACTTAGACATCACGCTGAGGTTTTCTACAATATTGCGCCCTAGTATCAAGAGACGAAACAGGACCTCAAGTTCAAAAGAAAATCATTTCTTTATGTCATAATTTCCATGACTCATTGCATCGAAATCTGTGCAGGGGCGGAGACACGTGATTTTTCAAGAAGTTACTGTGTGTTACTCGGAAATGGACGCACATAAAAAAGCACCATAAGGGGCTTTTTCACCCCTTTGCTCGACGCTTTAATTACCATGAACAAGCTACGATAGAGGGTGGTGTGTTACTTGTTATCGGCGTTGTGCTGACGAATTTGTCAGCTACATTTGCTACATATTTCTTCTTGTTGCATTACGCCTGTGAGGGGCATGTTACACTGTCAATCGAGATTTCCTGTGCAGTAAAACATTCTTTTCAGCCCGGTGATAAAAGGTTCCAAGCCCAAGCAGCTTATTTAAATGGGTCACCGAGCTCAGGACGGAAACGCGGGACGATAGTGTAGCTTCAAGTTCACGCTAACGTATAGCTTCTGGTATGAACGTATGGATGTGCGAATTCAGCATTTTCCCATGTTTTGTGCTATATTCAAGGAAACCAGACTATTTCCAGTGTTTTTAGGTTTGTCAACAGTGCTTTCCTATTCGAAGATCGAACATTTCGCGTTGGTCTAGAGGTTTACACCGTTTGCACTATTTCGCACGATCATGTGGCGGAAGAGTTTGAAGAATGTTTGTGATAGAGAATGGCCTGTCCGCAGCGTGGCCGTGCGGTTTGTGAGTCGTACTAAGAAACTGAAGCCTGCCATGTCTAAGCTATGACATCTGTTTGACTCGCGAGCTGGGAGGTTCATGTTGTAGTGTCCTTGGGAAAGACAATTCACTTCCATTACCTCATTCGACTTTGGTGAAAATGAGTACCTGATTGCTCCCCTCTAACATCCCTCATTACCGGAGACATGTTTCTATCCTCTATATAATGCACAAAAAAGGTTGCAAGGATAGATTTTTGAGGGTCTGTTGTCTGATGGCGAGCTAATGTAAAATTCTTCACCCACTTTTGCACTAAAGCTGCATTGGCCTCAGAAGGCCAACGGATTTTTTTGTGTGCGAATGAGTTTTCCGTGTGAAATACTTGCAGTGATCCATTATGTGCTTTTTTGCTTTTTTTACTTTTAATGTAAATAGAATTTAATTTACATGCATAATTTGTAACGTGAAATCTGTTACACGTATTACTTTATAGCCGAACCTTGGCTTAACGACAGTATGCATTATAAAGACCAAAAGATTGCTGGGGTGACTTGGTTTTAAAAATATCCGTCCACATTGCTTATCTCTCATCATAAAGCAATCGCTAGAGAACTAACGGGACTTGAAAACATCTAATTTAAAACCGACAATTTGATTAGGAATGGTGGGTCATCGCCAGATTGAATTGTTATCACTTTCAGCATTTTAACCCTAGTGGTGCTGTGTTAGAATAGATTCTACTCTCCGCTCGTTACGGTCGAATGCCACACTCGAATAAATACGCATCTCCTTGCTGATAGCTGGACGCGGCGTTAGAATTTTGCAGCTCAGTGTCACCGATCGGCCGGCAGACATCAAGCGCAAAGGTCATTATCCGTAACAATGATCACGCAATAAGTGGAGAGCTGAACCCTGGGTGTCATGCATTACGAGAGTTAAGGTTAACCCGGTTATGTTGCCCACAATAAATCACTTCCCCGGAAACCCCACTTTAAGGCTTTGGCCGGAAGTAATAAAGACACTGCTTTAAAGAAAAAAAAAAAGCTCGAATTTGTGACAGCAATCACCGTGAGGAAGCCGCAGAATATAGTGAAAACTTCACGAAGGACGTGTTGTTATTTCTAATTGTGCCTTTTGGGTATTCGACAAGTATGTGGATCAGGGCTTAGAGAAAACCAAAATACTTTGAACTGATCACTCCCCACTATATGACCTGCAAAAGTAAACGCTATAGCTGCTTGTTTCGGCGGTAACTTTTGCCAGTAATCTCGTTCGCCGATTCCTATGCGTTCCGTCACTGGCTGGCTAGGTGCAGTGTGCGTGGGCTGAAACACGAGTTAGCGCGTTTACCGTGTTACACTGTATGAGGTAAATGAAAGTCTGAAATAAAACAAAATACAGTGAACCCAGTACCTTGTATCTTCAATTTATGGCACACCGGTCGCATAAGAGGCCTACCAGTGTTGCTTGATTGTTCTTTAATGCCTACCTATTGTTGTAAATCTCTCCGATCCGTTCGTTAAATGTTTAATTTCACGAGTTGTTGAAAGGAACAGTACGATCACGCACGCATGCACAGTCATTGTTTCAGGTAAAAATCTGCAGAAAGATGACCGAAAATGTTGGAAAGGGCTTTGGTGAATGGGGAATAATTTATAGTGGGCAGTGTATTATACTGTATTTTATAGTGGGCAGTGTATTATGCTGTATTATGTAGTGGGCAGTGTATTATATTGTATTATAATAGTGGGCAGTGCATTATACAGTATTATATAGTGGGCAGTGTATTATACTGTATTTTGTAGTACGCAGTGTATTATACTATATTATGAAATGGCCGGGCAGTGTATTATACTGTATTATATAGTGGGCAGTATTTTATTGTATTGTATAGTGGCAGGGTATTATATTGTATCATATAGTGAGCAGTGTATTATATTGTATTATATAGTGGGCAGTGTAAAATTCTGTATTATGTAATATGCAGTGTATTATTACTGTATTATATAGTAGGCAGTGTATTATACTGTATTATATAGTAGGCAGTGTAATATACTATATTTTATAGTGGGCAGTGTTTTATACTGTATTATATAGTGGGCAGTGTATTATACTGTATTATATGTAGTAGGCAGTGTAATATATTTTGTAGTGGGCCGTGATCAGGTCTTTTTCACACGATGAACAGGTGATCTTACCATCTATGAGCAACCACAAATTTTATACCGGAGTGGCAAAACCCATCTATTCTGAATCTACCTACAAAAGTATCTGCACCATCTAAGCCTTTGAAATTCAACTGTATTATATAGTGGGCAGTGTATTATATTGTATAATTTAGTGGGCAGTGTATTATACTGCATTATATAGTAGGCAGTGTAATATACTATATTTTATAGTGGACAGTGTATTATACTATTTCCCATCCTCAGACCTTAAGAAAATGTCTGAAGAAATTTCATAGTGTTCGTTGGGCAAATGATTACACAGATGTATGGTTTATTGGAACTGGAGCTCTATTCGTATTATACCGACGTCCACAAGCCCTAAACAAAAGAGGATGAAGAGGGTAAGGGGCGGAAGGGGAAGGGGGTGGGCGGGGCTGATCAGAGATAAATTGTAACACTATGATAACGTTTAACTGATCAAAACTTCAACTGTGTTTGTCCTTGGGAGAATAGGCCAACGACGGGTCACTTTGCAGCACATTTTTAGATAAGGCACATTGGACAAAGAAAAAAAAAAAGAACGTATTGCAGTATTGTCACTCACAAGAAGGTAGGCTTAACTAAAAGTATTTTTTTTCCTTCCAAGTAGAAAATAGCCTTTTGTAAATTGTTGGAAAAATCGTAAATTACCAGGTAGAATGGGCAAAGTGCCTGTTTTTGCTGCTTCTTAGCAGTAAATGACAAAAGCCCATGTCCAGATTGGCAACACTGACAGAGGGACAGAAACATTACACGCAAAGTACTATGGAGTCAGTGATCTGAATACAGCTGATATCACTTTATTAAGACAGTACTGATAACAAATGCGTTACACATTGCACTGTGTTTGCATTATGTGCTTTGTATTGGCGATGATCTCCCAACACTTTCTTGTTTGGCCAGTCTGGCTAGGAGAAAAAAAAAGGGATGAACTACACACAGGGACCGAAATATAACGTCTTAGATAGCAGCCTATGATTTCTTTTTAAATCAGTTCGCTACACTAAATACGGGTTCATTCCACTTGCTCATACAGAAAAATAGTTAGTGTTGGACAGAAAATGTTCGCTAAAGAGGGCATATAAAAATTATCTACTTTGTAGGATATTTGAAAGTAAGACACTTTGTTCCTGCTCCTTATATGACTGTCTAAAGAAATTTCGAGCCCCCACCTCTTTCTAAAAGTTTTGTCTTCACTACACATCAGTGACCTTTTTTTTTCAGAGTTGAAACCAATAAAGTATCTAATTTATTGCATAAACTGTAGGCCTAACCTTATCCTTATTCTAGCTTGACCTTAAATCAAAAAAAAAAAGTGGGGTGTAATTTCATATTCGAGAGTAATTGCTGAATCGTGTCATTTCAAAGTATATTATAGAAATGGTCACCCTTGAAATGCTCATTCCAACTACAGAGCTTATAATGAGTGTACTGCAGTCTTTGAAATACTCTTCAAGTAATGAGATTCCTCACCAGACACATGGAATACATACATTGGTTCCATAGGCCGTTCATTTTTATCCAGTGCCTGGGCATTGCAGCTGTGTGTCAAGTCTCCTCTTAATGTTTGAAGATGCCAATTGTTTCTTTTTTTTTTTCTTTCTTTTTTTTTCTTTCTTTTTTTTTTTCAATGTTGGCTATTAAAGGTTTTACACCCCTCATTAACTTTTAATGGGTTCTGTGCCAAAAAAAACTCTCCACACATAATAACAATTCTTCCGGATTTTCACACGTAGAAAATTGCCCCCAAACCACTAGGATTTTGAAGACTTTGGCAGGGAATCAGGCTACCTAATATTCTAGGTCTTTTCACACGATTAACAAGTAATCTTACCATCTATGAGCAACCACACAAGTTATACTGAAGAGGCAAAACCAATCTATTCTGAATCTACAAAAGTATTTGCACCATCTAAGCCTTTGAAATTCAACTTAACCACTTTAACCCCACCAGTTTGGTTAATTTTCTGGTTTTAAAGGGACTATTTAGAATTTGCATACTCTTATGCCAGGTACCATTGGCATCTTCATACATTAGACGCATCCAGACATCTCGGCTTAGCATGGTTATGACTTTTGTTCCTTGCCTATTACTGGGGTAGATAGATCTAACAGAGAAAAGCTGCATGAAGGTGAATAAGTAGTTGATGATGCTATTGACTGGACTCCTTAAAAAAAAGAGTGAAGCCTCAGCAGCCCCAACAATAGGATTTTGGAGAATGAAGACCAGTGGTGTGTTCCCAGCCGTCGTACTGCTCCTAGGAGTGACCTGGTCATATTTCAGTCATGGTAAGAAAAACCCCATGTGTTGTCGTTAACGTCATCGATTTTGCCAATATCATTATCATCATCATCATCATCATCATCATCATCATCATCATCATGGGGAGTGGTATCATCATGGGGAGTGGTAGCACAACCATTCATATCATCACCATCCCTTCACTTTCAAAACAAATGAACAAACAGACACATAAACAAAGGAGCAAATACGCAAGCAAACGAACACCTTCTTCTTCTTCTTTCTTCTTCTTCTTCTTCTGCTTCTGCCTTCCCTGGTCATGCTGGCAGAAGGCCATGGGTTATGAACTGGGTGGTCAGTTGCAGGTCTGTATAGTTCCTCCATAACTTCATCTCAGTGTCAACTGGCAATGGCTAAAGTTGCTTCGGTGACGACGCTTTGGGGCCGCTAGCCCGAATCTCCCAAAAGAGCGGTATCTGCGGGATGAGGAAGGCTACGACCAATGTCCGAGCCGGGGGGGGCTTGGCTGATGGCAAGGCCCAGCCCAAGATCTCCACACATACCTCCACGAGGTGGCAACTGGAAACGATCAGCGCCCCTGGTAATGTTACCGGACGTGATCGGCAAAATGTGATGGGGCTCTATGCCACAGACACAGGCCAATGGGCCCCCGGGGCAACGTGTCTAGGTCCTCGCAGATGGCTGAAGGGTCTTGCTTGACCGATCTGCCGTCGGAACATGAGTCTGCCGTCTCGCCATCATGGGCGGGGGGGACATAGGGACAACGACACAGTTGAGGCATGTGTTTCGAGCGCTTAGGGCCATACATGCCCGACGGCGTAACGACCGTGCCAGTCATTGATGGGGCCACGCAGGGGAGCCGTGGACCATCGCACTCTTTCCTATCCGGTGGGCGAGCTCTACCCCAGGTGGTCCGACTGCCATAGACAGGAGGACCGCCGTCTCTCAAAGGGTATCTCGCAACAGTCCAACGCAAGCTGAGTGCCCAGCGGTAGAGTGGCCAGGACCCGGAGGCGGGGGTGAGCTGAAGGGACCCCAGTCTGGGCTGCCCTGGGGATACGGAATAGGGTGGGTGTTCATCTTAGTGAGCATTCGCTAACCCCGCTCTCTTGCAACAGCAAACCGGTCCGGGATCTTTATCTTTTTTCTTTACCCAATGGACCGATCGAGTCACAACTACAGCACGCAGGCCCCTTACCATTGGTAAGGAATACTTCTGGTGATCGCGTGGCACTAGTAAGTACGTCATGAGTCCCTTTATAATTTCAGCTTTTGTGATTGTGCTCGCTCGCAGCCTTAGACCCTTCGGAGAACGAGGGCAGTCCGCAGAGCCACCGATTTCTTAGGGCGGGTGGCCCTTCATCCCACTTCCCCTCGAACTCAGACTACCCCGTGGAGTGGCGAGTCGGGGTAGCCAGCTAGGACCTCACTGCACCCAGAGGCCCGAAAGTAGGCCCAGTCATTGGCCTGCCGGCACGGTGATCCTAAGCGGGGATAAGCTACGACTCCACACCCCCATTTCAATTCTTGTCCGGGGGTTACCACCCGTCCGGCCCCATAGGAGTTCATAAAAAGCCTCTTTGCAACTCTCGGGTCTCCCCTCCTGTGTTCTTTGGAGGGGCGACTTGGCGAACTCGGTGGGCGTGGAATTGACCACACGAAATGATCAGTCACCTGGCAATGGCTAATATTGTCCTCTTATTTCTGCCAGGAGAGAGCAGTCCTGCAAAACATGTGGTGTGGTGGTGTTTGGTCTTGATAACTCCACAGTGATGGGTGCAAGAACGGTGACAGTATGGAAGACAGAAATTATGAATGCAACGGTGATAATAGCATTGTCTAACAGAGACGACGACATGAAAACAGTAATCAAGACTCACCAACCACAACAGCAATGTAATTCAAGTTCAAAGGTTTTATTAGGCCATAGGCCAACACCATACAGTACAATACAATATTACGTGGATACAATCCACTGCAAAGACGCATACGTGTTCCTCGTGCACATCATTGCCACTCATCTACCACTTTCTCATCTAGCTGACATCCCAGTCTTTCGAGAGTTAAACTAACACCCAAATCATCATATCACTGCTGTAATCACTCACTCTCTCAAATTACACTCTCTCTTCGTCTCCCCCCTCTTCCCCCCTCTTTCTTGNTTGCCAGAGGACGCCTATTTTGGCACAAATTTCTGAATTATATTTCCTTAACATTCCAAAACATAAATTACTCAGTCTTCGTATGTCTTCACCCCATTCACTTTTAAAGAATTCTACTAATCTAAACATAATCATTTTATTTGGTTTAACTTTTAAATACCCCGTAAGTAATTTTTTCCTAAATTCCTTAAACCGTGGACATACTATAAGACGATGGAACTCATCCTCTATATTATTATCATTACATAAGCTACATTTTCTATTTTTATGGTCTAATTTAGGTCTCTCCCACCTCTCCCTCTCCACCATAGATATAATTAAGGATAGTGATTTGTCCAAATTAACAGGTGTCAATTAATGTGGGTATAGTTTTGAATCTTGGATTTCCTTTTCTTTGAAGGTTTGTCCCAGCCGCTGTCTTTTACTCTGGAGAGGATGAATCCTATCTCAATGGGATGGAATGAAACAAAGATAGTGGAGGCTGGAGATACGATCCGACTGACTTGCAGCACCACATCAGGCAACTCTTCATTGCTCCAAATAAGACGAAAAAATCAGTCAGCCACGCTCGTGGCAAAGAATGATACCACAGTTAACCATACTGTTAAAAGACTTCGATGTGAGGACATGGACTCTTATATATGTGAATCTGAACAAGGGCAAAATATGGAGAACACGAGGATTGATCTTGGTGTTTATAAGTGTAAGTTAACATAGTCTGCTTTTATTACTATATCATTTGACGTGCTTCGAGTCTGTTCTCCCTCTACACTATCATTGAGTTTCTCATTAACGTACGAGCTGCTCAAATCACAGTACCTCTACGTGCATATAATCATTTTGTTGTTGTTGTTTTATTGAGATGGGGCCTTAACATCTTTTGGTGTGTGAACATTTTCGGTTAATGCAAGTTTTGATTTAAAAGTTAAATAATCTCTCAAATGAGCTAGTTTAGCATTCGTTTATATAACTTTTACCTGTAATAATAAAAATAATAATGTGGTTTATTTATAAGTCTCTTATCCAGGCTGATGCTCGCTCACGCAACTCCGCACTATTTTTACATCAGCAGGCCAGGTCACTCTAGAACTTTATCAACTCTCTGGAGAGTACACAATGCCGCTGCCATATGCAGGCACTGATCACTAGCATTCTGACAATACTTTCACTGCCTTTAGCCAGGTACCCATTTTACAGACGAGTGGACTGAGGGAAATGTGAATAAAATGCTTTCCCAAGGCACCCACAACAAGATCGTGGTCAGGAATCGAACCCACGACCTTAAGATCATGAATGCAGCCTCATAATAGTTCGGCTACGCTGCTCCACCTGCGAGTCCAGTCCGGACATGGGAATTTGTAGACTATGTTTAGCTAGGCAAGTGGAGAGACACACATAAAAGGGAGGTGGGAAGGAAGAAGAGGAGGGGAGTACAAGACGCCTTAAGTTTTTATTGATTGATCTATCAGGTCTTTGGACCTTATTGGTTTTTTTTCTTCTTTCGGCCCGATTAACATTTTGTTTTATTCTACAAATACCATTGTGATTTCGGGAAATTTCTTCCATAGAGGTTAAAGTACTTCTTTTGCCAGATCTTTTAACGGAAAGAAACAAAGGGGGGAGGGTCAACACCCAGAATTGTTCACAAATCTCTTTCGAAATAGGTCACCTCTAATTCTGATTTGGTCTCCAATTGTTACTTTGGCTGGTTTTGATCGCGTGCGAATATATAAGCCTACACACTTTATTATCTTTTATCTAGAAGGCTCAAATTTTACCTGAAACTTTAAAACTGGATACTTTATTTAGATCACAAGTCATTTTATATAGATATTTCTACACCCTGAAACCGGCTGGCGGGGCCTCATAAAAGGGGGATTTTGTATATTAGCGGATTAATTGAGTTATACACAATGAGTGATTTGCCCCTTTAATATGTGCCAAAAACCTTAATCACGGGACATTTAATGAGCAAATTAAGCCTCAGAAACCCATAAATATATCGTCACACTGATTCCACATTTACCTAAATCAATTTTTGATAGCAAATGATGTCATTTGGCATGAAAGTTGATGGTACTTTCGTGAAAAAGTAGGTGCTTGCTAAGCTGCGGGCGTTCGCTCTGAGAACCAGTTTCTCGGTGTAACCGGGTGGCAAGGCATATAGTATCCATTCCTTTAGGGGTTGGGGGGGGGGATGTGAGCTCAGTCTAACAGTTTTCTTAAATGTTAGACATTATCTAGGGAAGTGTGTCACCAGGGATTTTGCCAGATTCCTGTGAATGATCGATTTTGACAAGGAAGGCCTAAAAAAACTACACTAGAAAAGTCCATGCCCCTGCCGTGAATCGAACCTCAGCTTGCAAGTCTGAACGTTTTCGCATTTTCCATTACACTACAGGGACGCTAACTTCACAGCAAACTAATTCTTAAATACTTACTGCCTGAATTATTATGTTCCCTAACTTCCACGTGCAAGCATACTGCTCAGCCGTGACTCTAACACACTTCCCGACTACTCACATCTAGATCGTCTATAAATCATAATGTAAAGTTTCTAGTGACAAATAGGTGATGCATCTTTTTTATGTGTTTGTTACAGGTCCACCACGCCCTTGTAATGGGGAATCCCCACGTCGCATCATATATGCTGAAGTTGGGGAGACAAAGATGCTGTCCTTGTGTGTGATAGTCTATCCCAAAATCGGCGAATATGCATGGTTACATGACACAGAGATCAGAGGAAACACGCATTATGCTGACGACATTTGGACATGGGCTTTTGAGCGTAAAGGATTCGACAGATTCATGATCAGTGTTACAATACGAAACATTACCAATTACGGAGAGATTCCATTTGGAGTATCCTCATCGCAGACTGACAGTGTTAGGGACAGGCTGGAGTACAGCCTGGTTCTACGAAAACCAGGTAAGCTTTCATAAATTGTCGCTGTCGTATTGTTCTCTTGTTACATAAACAGCAGAAAATAAAAGATGGCCGGCAAGAAATCTAATAAATAAATGTAAACATGCTTAATTTGTGGCTGGGTGGATTTGTTTGTTTGTGGACAGATTTGTCTGGTATGGAGATCCACGTCATTGCATGCATGTGTCCAAGATGAATTTTAAATTTTGTAAGTCGTTAGCAAACGGCCAGGAAGGATCTATGAGACATGCATTTTTGTTCCTAGGTGAACCCTAGGGGTCTCAGGGGCTTTAGAATGGTCACTCTCTGAATTTATCAATGGAGAGAGATTGTCACGGATAGAGATTATACAGTTACCAAGACGTGCAGAAGCAAAAGAAAAAAAAACAAAAAAAAAGTACGAGATAGACTACATGCTTGCGAGCAGAACTACAACATATCAACGCAGAGTCGCTACATTGGTATGATCAGATCATTTCTCGAGGGCCGTGTAGATGTGAAGCAGAGCTTTATTTATTAGATCTATCCACAAAATAATATATCAAAGTGTGTACACACGTTTAAACGGTTGGACTTTAAACACAGACGAACACCGACAGACAGAGACGCACATGGACGAACACGGACGGGCACAGACGGACACAGACGGACACAGACGGAGACGGACGGACACAGACGGACGTGGTCGGCGAACACGAACGAACGAAGATGGGCAATGACGGAAAGATAGTGTTGTGGCATGACGGAATTTGAGGGTAGATGCCCAATAATGACGGACGGTTGCGTACAGTGACGGATCACGAACGAAAACAGATGACGGACGATGATAGGTGACGACGATAGTAAACCATGATGGACGATGACGGACGATGACGGATGATGATGGACGAAAACAAATTGAGTAATGACAGACGATGACGTATGATGACGGAAGATTACGGATGACGTAAAAAAAATAACGGACGATGATGGATAACGACGAGGAACGATGACGGATGATGGACGATGGCGTTAATGACAATGATGACGAAAGATGACGGGCGACGGCGTTCTCTGAACTATATTTATTTATACATTATTATAAGCTAGCACCGCTTTCTTTTCTCGTGCATTTTGCATTTTCTTGTTTAGTGGGTTTTTGCTCTCTATGTAATGTTCCTAAAGGACCTCAGAAATGCCCCAGTGATATCAATTGAACCTGTCAAAGTGGTTGAACAAGACCTGTTTTGTGTGCTAGGCTAGGAAAGGAGGTTAAGTGCACAATGTACAATAATAAACCACTCTCGCATTTATGACACTTAATCCATGCTAACCTTTCGATTTCCGCATTGTGTACTTAAAGGACCTCCAGAATGCCCCAGTGATATTACCGTGACCAGTCGAAGTGGTTCTCAAGATGTCCAGCTGGCGTGGCTACCTGGCTCGGATAGAGGGGCCACTCAGTGGTTCAAGGTGTACTACTCTAGGGACAAAGGAAGTGACAGGTGGGAGGCATACGGAGACAAGGTCAGGGAGACAACACTGAACGTCAGAGATCTTGAACAGAACACCATTTTTTACTTCAGAGTCATAGCTTTGAACAAATACTTAAACGAGAGCAATAGCAACCATGATCACTGTAAAATTACTGCACAGGGACTGACAGGTAATGACTAGCCTCAGTATTAAAACTCTTTTCTTATTTGTTTTGGATCTCTGACCGCTGTCAGTCCCAATTTTATTACTATTTTTTTTGTTTGTTTGTTTTTGATCTGTGACCACTATTAATCCCAGTTTTATCACTCTTTTCTTTATTTGTTTTGGATCTGTGACCGCTGTCAGTCCCAATTTTATACCTCTTTTTTGTTTGTTTGTTTTTGATCTGTGACCACTATTAGTCCCAGTTTTATTACTCTTTTCTTTATTTGTTCCGGATCTCTACTATCAGTTTAAATTTTATTAGTCTTTGTGCAAATTTGTTTTGGATCTGTGACCACTATTAATCCCAGTTTTATTACTCTTTTTTTTTTATTTGTTTTGGAATCGTTCATGAATTTAATCTACTTCTCTTAATCTGTCTGTCTGTCTGTCTGTCTGTCTGTCTCTCTGTCTCTCTGTCTCTCTGTGTGACTGTCTCTCTGTCTAACTCTCTTTCTATTTCTCTATCTTTCTCTCTCCATCTCTTCTTTCTCTCTCGCGTTCTCTTCTTTCAAGCGTTAAGAGTCTTCTTAGGTGTCTTTTCGCTAGTCTGTCCATTCATGTATGACTAGCCTATACTATAACTCATAAATACCTAAATGCTACGTTTAAAGCATAGGAACTGACATGCATATTATGTATTATTGTATATATCACCAGTTAAATTTCCTGCTTAATTATTTGCCCTAGACATCCAATAACTCTAAAAATAATAACTGTCTTGCAGCAAGTCAAAACAAGACATTATATCATTAAAAACTAGGATCTGAAATATTAGGTTCTGAGGATGAATATTGCATAAAGCCAGCTCGTATGAGATTTTGGTTTGTTGCAGAAATGGAGGATAAAAGCATCTCACTAAACAAAGCCATTGATTTCATACGCAAATAATCAATATCTTTGGATAAATTTGAGGTTTGTGAGGCATTACGTAGGCTAAATTTGAGGTTTTGTGAGGCATTACGTAGGCTAAATTTGAGGTTTTTTGAGGCACTGTGTTGGAAACATTTGAGGTTTCGTGAGGCAATATGTTAAATAAATCTGAGGTTTTGTGAGGCATATAAAATGAATTATAGAGCATACAATTATTATTCTTCAATCGCTATTTTCTCTGATTTTTTTTTTTAAATTGTATGGAAAACTCCCTGGCCCTTCAAACAATTATATTTCCAGCCAGAAAAACTTTAGGCCATTTTTTTCAGCTTTCTTTTTATACTATTAAATATCATTTTAGATGTAAATTTTCATATGAAGTAAACCTCAATTTTACGTTTATAAGTTTATCTTGAGTTTACATTCTTCCAAGCACTTCTGCATACATGAGGTTTTACTTTACATGCTTTGTAAGCCTTTTTTTTTTTTTGAGAACGAATGTAAATATTTTGGTTATCTCTCTTGCAATACATCATTATTCAAAGGTTTTATTAGGCCATAGGCCAACACCATACAGTACAATACAATATTACGTGGATACAATCCACTGCAAAGACGCATACGTGTTCCTCGTGCACATCATTGCCACTCATCTACCACTTTCTCATCTAGCTGACATCCCAGTCTTTCGAGTGTTAAACTAACACCCAAATCATCACATCACTGCTGTAATCACTCACTCTCTCAAATTACACTCTCTCTTCGTCTCCCCCCTCTTCCCCCCTCTTTCTTGTTTTAGGACGTTTTTGACGTCCCCCCTCTCCCTCTTTCTTCACTGTTGCTCAGAACTTTAGGTCGCTTTGAATGTGTGAGCTCAAAAGTTAAATTATAAGCAAGGTACAGTTTTATGACAAGTAAGCTTTTATTCCACTCCCCCCCCCCCCCNCCCCCCTTCCATCCCCTTCAAAGAAAGCATTAGGCTTAATCGATCATGACTTTTGTTTTGATTTGATTTCTCTATGTTTATCTAAACTTCGTTTATTTGGAGTTCTGTGTTATAGATCAATACATACAATATAATGAAACGGCGAGGTTCTTTAAATGTTACAGGAGCATTTGCACGAGAGATAACAGTAGGACCAGGCAACGGAATGGCTCAGAAGGTCTTCGAAGACAATTCAAGCTGTGCTGTGCTGTACATCATTGTCAGCGTTATGGCTCTGGAGCTTATTGCCAATCTGGCAATCATCATTGGGATCCTTGTGTACTTGAGATTAATAAGGTTCATTGTACATTTTTTCCATTCATCATCATCCGCCATTTTCATTACAACTATCATCAACATAATCATCACCATCATCACTAGCACTACAATATTATTATCATCACTTCCCGCACCACCACCATCATCATCATGATCACCATCAGCTTCTTCTTCTTCTTCTCCTCCTCCTCCTCTTCATCCTCCTACTTCTCATCCTCTCCTCCTTCGTCCTCCTCTTCTTCTTCTTCTTCTTCTTTGTAAAACAAGCGAACATTTCAAAACACTTGTAAATTGAGGTACATAATTTAATTAAAAACGTACATCATAGCTTAAAACTTAAAATCACGATAATTCAAGATAAACGTTTCGGTAGAAACCTTATTCAGTAGAAATGACACCAATAAGTAGAGACTGAGTAGATTCGCCTCATCATCACCATCATGATCAATATCATCGTCATAGTTGTCAGTGTCATTGCTTTGTTGGGAGCAGCAGAGGTGAAAGAAAATCCTATCCTCCAGCCACTAGTGAAGTCAAGGCAGCAGGATCAAACAGAGAATGCCATAGATGGCTGCAGCAGATAAAATCATCTCAGATGTCGTCAACAAATGGCTTAAATGGGTCATTGTGGAAGTTTATACAATAGCCTACTCCAAAATGCCAGCACCCTTCCCCGCTAGTGCCATGAGTGGGCATGTGAGAGAGGGAGGATATGAAGGTAAGGGATCTCATATAGCGACAGGTTTCATATAACAACACGCTGGATAGGTTGATGTCATGATATATAGGCCTACTAACAGTTCAGTCCCACTACATGGGAGGACTGGGTATATACAGCAGGGTGATGCCTTTGCCACTGTAACATCCAACATGAGGGTGGTGACTGAGGCAGCAAGGCTTGCCGGAGCACCAGTGACAAGGATAGTAATAGTTTCAAATTCCCAGAGCATGCTGAAGAAGATAGAATATGGGCCCCTCCGAAGTGAGCCTCTGAAGTCGTTATAGATAATGGACCTCACATGGATTTACTACATCGGATCTGCAGGCAACAGGGGAAATGAGAGGGCTGATGCACTGACACTGACAGGACCAGCCGTTATAAACGATGAGCTTAAACTGGATAGAGAGAACGTACAGGCTGCTATTGGTGACTGTTATCAGGGTGAGGAAGCGGAGTTTGATGAACATGGGGCGGGTAGGTTTAAATTCTGGAAAGTCGAAAAGGATCAGGCAGGCAAAGTCGACGGCTGGAAAAAGACAAGAGAGTGTGGACAGTACATGACGGGAACATTCAGTTTTCAAACGTTGCGTTATATACTGAGGTGGACGGAATACACACGGGGTTGCCTTCGGTGTTAGGGCGTTGATCTTAATCTTATTCTGTGGATCCTGTTCTGTCGACGTTGATTTCACACCCTGTTCTATGAACACTGACCCCCATCATATTTCTAGGGGGTTGCTCTCACACTCTGTTCTGTGGATGTGGATTCCGCACCCTGTTCTATGGATAATGATCCCACACCCTGTTCTGCGGATGTTGATCCCACATCCTGTTCTAGGGATGATGATCCCACACCCTGTTCTATAGATGGCGATCCCACACCCTGTTCTGTGGATGTTGATCCCACACCCTGTTCTATGGATGCTGATCTCACACCCCTTTCTGTGGATGTTGATCCTACACCCTGCTCTATTAATGTTGATCCCACAACCTGTTCTACTAATCTTGATCTCACAACCTGTAATACTGATGTTGATCCCACATTCTGTTCCATGGATGTCTATCCCACACCGTGTTCAACGGATGTAGATTCCACATCCTGTTCTATGGATGTTGATTCCGCAACCTGTATTATGTGTTAGTAGAATGAGTGAGATGTGTAACAGTCTTTGACATTGGAAACCAATTTCCTAACAGGGTGAGTTAAACTCCTATTTTCACTTTTCCTCATTTCTTATTGTATGAAATCTCATTTGTTTACGTCTATTCACAACAGAACAGCGATGCTAAAGGAAACGCGACAATGAGGCACGCAAGCATCCTCAAGAGATGACCCTCGTCGATCAACAAAGTTAAAGTGATTTCGACGGCCCAACCCCGTTGCCTGATGACACAGCTATAGACGTGAGCTGACGTAAGACGACCTGCGGAGCAGCGTGTCCGAAAGGATACTGTGTCCGAAAGGATACTGTGTTGGATTCAAGAGCTAATGGTTATGGATTCGTTTCACGACTACTGTTGTCTTGTTGTAAATGCCTTAGGAATGTATTTCACTGACATCGTCCGCAGTCTACCCGTTTGTTGAATGGTTACTAGTTATAAGCAGTGTGGGGTTATAATCAGAATGCTAGTGATCAGCCCCTGTGAACAGCAGCGGTAAGGTATGCTCTCTAGGAGTTAAGAAAGTCTTTGACTGATCAGGCCTGCTGGGGTAGTAGTGGTGTGAAGTCGCCTAAGCAGGCATTGGGTTGGGTACGAGACTTATATTATTGTTGTTATTATTATCGTTATTATTCAAAGATGAAGTTAAATTGTTAGCGAATAGAAGACGAAATAAAAATTATAAACAAAGACACTGTTACATTTGTGATGCTTGTTGTTTGTTTGGGCTAGTCCCTCCCCCACCCCCCTCCTTTCATCTGCTCTACGCGACGGTTCTGGACCGCGGCTCCGGTCCTCCACGATTCGAGAATGTTGCAGTTAGTAGTGGCTGACCTTGTTGGGATCAGTTGTTCTCTTCTCTCTTTTAACTACGGCGGTGGTGCGTTCCGCGCGCCCGTCCCGCCCGTTAGTATTGAGACTGTCTAGTGTCAAGGTCAGTTCGACCGTATGGTGCTTTGAGTAAACGCAGTATTAGCCTTCCTGAAGGTTCGGGTGGGATGCTTTGAGTGAATGCAGTGTTAGCCTTCCCGAGGGTTCGAGTGGGGCCGCGATCGGCATGTTTTGATTCTAATTAGTTTAGAAGTTGCTGTTCGTACCTTCTAGACTAGCATGTTTGTTTTGGGCCCATCATATGATGATGACGTCATTTATTCCAGAATTTCTACTGAAATTATTATAAAAGGCACGAGAGTGAGAGAGTTGAGAGAGTTGGCTGTTTTGGTCTGTACATTGTGAATTATTTGCTGGTTACACCTTGTTACCAATAAAGAGGTATTCTGTTTCCTGCACAGCAGACTTGGTTTGTGTAGCAACGTCAGTGGCGTTTCTAAAGAGAAGCTACTGTATTCAGTGCCTCTTCACTACACGCCAATACTGATAGACACTTGCTCGCTACAAACACAAACAGACAAACATAGTATGAGGGATGAATGGGGTAATCAGGATGTAATTAAGAAAAAATGTGCAGACTAGATGGAGTTAGCTAAGATAAATAGTCAACTACAGGTCTCCGTGTTTGGTTCCCGAGGGTGAAAGAAAGGGATGACCCATTTATTCTGTGGGCGATACCTCGGAGATTTTAAGCAACGTAACCAATTAGGAGTCTGTGATCTTTAAACACAAGAAGCGAGAAGAGACAGGAAAGATATCTGGATACGTAAGTCTTGTAGCAAGTCAGAGTGAAGTCGAAGTCGCTTTTTGGTCAACTAAAATCATTAGTATGGCATGATAGTATAACATGTATACTTTTAGTTCGTAGGAAAAAAAAGCATAATAGATCTAGCATTATTCTGGGCCGAGAAATAGTTGTTTGAAGTGATAGGAACCGTCTCAGGCAAAGGACAAACATGCTGGGAAAAACATAGTTAGAGAACGGTTTTATACCGGTACACAATTCATGTAATATGATTTGTCACGTATGATAAACGTAACATATATCTGGAGCAGCGTGGCCGAATGGTTGCGGCGGACTCAAGTTCTAAAGGTCGTGGGTTCGATTCCCGACAAAGGTGTGTGTAAGTGCCTTGGGAAAGTATTTCCTTCAATTTTTCCCATGTCCCTCCGTCTGTAAGGTGGGTACCTGGCTATAGGCAGTGAAATATATTGATAGACTGCTAGTGATCAGCGCCTCCAAATAGCAGCGGCACTGTACACTCCCCAGGGAGTTGAGAAAGTACTCGAGTGATCTAGTCTGCAGGGATAATAATGGTGTGAAATCACGAGAGCAAGCCTTAGCTTTGATACGAGACTTATAAACCACATTATGATTATTATTACTATTGTTATAATATACCCAAAAAAAAACTCAAATTTATTCACGGTTACTTTATATTTGTCATAAAATCCATGATTTTGATGTGTGTCTGTATGTGTGTGAGCGTGTGCGTGCGTGCGTGCGTGTGTGTGTGTGTGTGTGTGTGTGTGTGTGTGTGTGTGTGTGTGTGTGTGTGTGTGTGTGTGTGTGTGNTGTGTGTGTGTGTGTGTGTGAATATAATTGATTTATCCTCGATTTCCGCTACAAACTTTTTATTGTAAACACAAAGACAGTAACATTTCCATTACGTCACATTTTTGGAATACGAAATCATAGCTTAATATAGAGACTGATAGAGATGGAGATGGAGATGGGGATGGAGATGGGATGGAGATGAGATGGAGATGAAATGGAGATAAGATGGAGATGGTGATGAGATTAAGATGGAGATAAGATGGAGATGTAGATGAGATGGAGATAAGATGAAGATGGAGATGAGATGGAGATGGAGAGCGTGATGAGATGAAGATGGAAATAGAGATGAGATGAGGGTGTTGATGAGATGGAAAAAAGAGGAGATGAGATAGTGATGGAAATAAAATGAAGATCGTGATGAGATAAAGATGGAGATAAGATGGAGATGGAGATGAGACAGAGATGGAGATGGAGAGGAGATGAGTTGGAGATGGAGATAAGATGAAGATGTAGATAAGATGGAAATGGAGATGAAATGAGATGGAGATGGTGATGAGATGGATATGGAGATGAGATGGAGATGGAAATAGTGACGAGATGGAAATGGAGATGAGATGGAGATGGAGATCAGATAAAGATGGAGATGAGAAAGAGATGGAGATGAAGAAAAGATGGAGATGAGATGGAGATGAAATGGAGATAAGATGGAGATGGTGATAAGATTGAGATGGAGATAAGACGGAGATAAGATGGAGATGTAGATGAGATGGAGATAAGATGAAGATGGAGATGAGATGGAGATGGAGAGCGTGATGAGATGAAGATGGAAATGGAGATGAGATGAGGGTGTTGATGAGATGGAAAAAAGAGGAGATGAGATGGTGATGGAAATAAAATGAAGATGGTGATGAGATAAAGATGGAGATAAGATGGCGATGGAGATGAGACAGAGATGGAAATGGAGAGGAGATGAGTTGGAGATGGAGATAAGATGAAGATGTAGATAAGATGGAAATGGAGATGAAATGAGATGGAGATGGTGATGAGATGGATATGGAGATGAGATGGAGATGGAAATAGTGATGAGATGGAAATGGAGATGAGATGGAGATGGAGATCAGATAAAGATGGAGATGAAAAAAAGATGGAGATGAGATGGAGATGAAATGGAGATAAGATGGAGATGGTGATAAGGTTGAGATGGAGATAAGACGGAGATAAGATGGAGATGTAGATCAGATGGAGATAAGATGAAGATGGAGATGAGATGGAGATGGAGAGCGTGATGAGATGAAGATGGAAATGGAGATGAGATGAGGGTGTTGATGAGATGGAAAAAAGAGGAGATGAGATGGTGATGGAAATAAAATGAAGATNGGGAAGGGGCGAGAATACACTCTATAGATACCTGTCTCTTAACGAGCGTTTCCCAACATAGATCAGGGGCTAAGTTTGGGTCGTAGGTACACAAGTCCAAGATCTGTTTCTTTGCGATTGCAATAGTGTCAGCACACATGTCAGCAGATACCAGGGATGGATTGTAGAGGCAAAGGTCAATCAGCTGTCTTTTGGCGATGGCAATTGTGTCCAAGCACAAGTCAGGAACCAGGGCAGGGTTGTAAGTACACAGGTCAATCAATTGTCTCTTGGCGATGGCAGTTGTGTCCAAGCACAAGTCAGGAACTAGCGCAGGGTTGTAGGTACACAGGTCAATCAGTTGTCTCTTGGCGATGGCAATTGTGTCCAAGCACAAGTCAGGAACCAGGGCAGGGTTGTAGGTACACAGGTCAGTTACTTGTCTCTTGGCGATGGCAATTGTGTCCGAGCACAAGTCAGCAGGTACCAGGGATGGATTGTAGAGGCAAAGGTCGATCAGTTGTCTCCTGGCGATGGCACTTGTGTCCAAGCACAAGTCAGGAACCAGGGCAGGGTTGTAGGTGCAAAGGTCGATTAACTGACGTTCAAAGGTCTGCATGTCGACAACGCCAAGTTACCAAGCAAACTATTGAACAAATGCAGAGACAACAAATGCAGAGTTCGTTATCTACAATTTAAAGCTGGTTTTATTTAACAAAGTGAAACAGTTTTGTCGTCGTAAAAATATTACAAACAAAAGATCACTAAGGATCTATGTACTCTTCTGGATCAAATTTGAAAAATAATAAAATTAACTGAGATATTTATCATGTATATTGTTCTTTGCTTGATATGGGCAGAGACTATTACGAGTATTTTGAAGGAGGCTTTATGTAACCTCCTTTCCTTTTTCTCTGCCAAAATGGGACGTCATCCATCACATTCTGCTGTTTTAATGTCTTCTAACATAAGTAATAGGCTGGTGTTCATATCACAGTCATTCTTTTTCTATATTCGAGATCTTTATATGTCAGTATTCATTCCCGACAATATATTTCTGCGAAAATGCGGAACCCGTTCACTAGGTGACGGATGTTAGATAAGAATGTTTTTGAAACAAACACCTAGATCTATAGATATTCAAGTAGAGCCTCTCAGTTTTCTCAAAAAACTGTTTTCGGTCTTTTGTCGGAGGACGTATCTTTTCTAACAGCACTGCTTTTAAATTTTTTATCTGAAAAATTAAAGATAAAAATGTACACATTTCTGGGTTAAAAAAAACAAACTTGATATGTTAACGATACAGCATGTTGCAAATAGATCTAGCCCTAAATTAGATTTATATATTATAAGGAGAAAAACCGCTTACTGAATCCAGAGACACGTTTGTTGTGACGATTATCAGTAAATGGTAGGTAGGCCATGTAGTTTCCATAAATGGTAGATGGGTCATGTAATTTCCATAAATGGTAGGTTGGCCATGTAGTTTCCATAAATGGTGGGTGGGCCATGTAGTTTCCATAAATGGTAGGTAGGCCATGTAGTTTCCTTAAATGGTAGGTAGGCATGTTGTTTCCATAAATGGTAGGTAGGCATGTAGTTTCCATAAATGGTAGGTGGGCCATGTAGTTTCCATAAATGGTAGGTGGCCATGTAGTTTCCATGAAAGAAGACAAATAAAGCATAAAATTGAGTGTGAACGTAATGAAAGACTGGCATGAGAGGTTTTCTGTCTAATAAAACGCAAGCAATCCTTTATAGCAAAAATGACTGATTATACACAGCAAAAAAGGTATCAGGCTGTGATGGTGCATTGGGCCATCCCGTACAAAATGTAAATCGAGAGTTAAGTCATTTTGAGACACTAAGGTATTAGTTTTAAGGGCAAATGATTGGTGGTTGGAGATATATTTGAGATTTAATGACACATATCAAACGAATTACATATATAGTATAAAAATTGCTCTTCAGAGATTATTGTCTCAGATTGTTTTTTTTAATCATTGTGTAGGGTGATCGCCTGTTATTTCAAACAGCGGCAAGTTGTGTGTGTCTTGGTGTGTGTCTTTGTGTGTGTGTGTGTGTGTGTGTGTGTGTGTGTGTGTGTGTGTGTGTGTGTGTTTGTGCTTCTGTGTGTGTGTGTATGTACGTCTCCTCTGTCCGTTTGTATGTGCGCGGTTGGGGAAATATGAATATGTGTGTGTTTTGGAAGGGGTGAGGATGAAGGAAACTTCAAATGAAAAAGGTATATATTATCTATTGGGAATATGTGAGCAAACTCATTAATTCCGAGTGAAAAATAGAAAAGCTTGATAGAACAGTGAGATTTGGAGCGACAAAGTAAGAGTGCATGGCGTTTTGAATTGTTTTGTTACTTGTATTGTATCTTTTCCTACATGTTCTGAAAATACGTTGGAATTTGCCGCAGTGCCTATAATAAACATTGAATGGAATGGAATGGAATGGAATGGAATGGAATGGAATGGAATGGAATTGTGTGTTCACCAAATGAAAACACACACCAACTGAAAACACACACCAACTGAAAACACACATCAACTGAAAACACACACCAAATGAAAATACACAACAAATGAGAACACACACCAAATGGAAATACACACCAAATGAAAACACACACCAAATGAAAACACACACCAAATGAAAACACACACCAAATAGAAATACATACATTATGCTTTCCGCGGAGCCATCTAAACCTTAGCTAGGATCAGTCCAACAAACAAAAACACTGACGAGAACTCCTCATACCTGTGCGCAGGAAATCGAATGGCCAAACTCTTACCCAAGCCATTTGTCTATGAACTTACTGATGGATAGAAACCTCATGCACTTTGAACAACAGCTCACCTGGGGTGTGGCAGTGACGTATCCCACCAAAAGTAAGGCCACAAAAGTTGGTAGAATCATCTTTCTGGCTGATTTTCCTAGGAAAAAAAAAACACATAAAGTCTACTTCATTTAATTGGCATCCGGAGAAACACGGCTTTCACTTTAAGTGCAACGTTTCACACAAGATAATGGTACATTCCTGTACAAAGGTCGCTGGATAATTGCAGCTCTTTTTTATTGCAATTTTTTTCCGCGTTTCCGAGATGTTGCATTTAAACGGAGTTTACACGAAACTGTATCATACGAACTATTTTTCTCTACAGTATGATTTGCACAACCGAAGTTGTCGATGTCATAATTTATCCACTTTCCCTGTTAGAAATAGTTCTTGTTAAAGGAACAGCGATAAATATTTCCTTCCCCGCTCAAAAAATCCACAATATTTTCTCAAAAACTTTTCTCTGTGCGTACATTTTCCTTTCGCCTGACCATTTCCGAGAAAACATCGTTACAATGTCGGGAATTTCACCCTGTATATGCAGCCATTTCTTATACTGTCTGACGTCACAAAACGAAAAAAACTAAAAGATGACTGGCGCAGACGCCTGCACAAACCGTTTGGACAATTATTGTCTGCTAGCCTTTCTCACTTTTGGACGTCATGCAGCAGGAGTGATGGCGGAGCGAGCAGAGTAAAACCCCCGACCTTCTAGCAATGTTTGCTCAAAAACTGTCCGGTGACAGGAACCACATTTTAAATAAATATCATGGAAAAAATGTGGACTTCGGCTGTGAAGAAGTTAATTAACCTTTAATTTGCATCATCTGAAATGATCTTTCACTCGTTTCATCACAAATATTCATAATATGTAGGCATAATTACCGTAAACATCAGTGTAACAGAATGGTTTAGACCTTACATCAGTTGCTATGCACAAAATTATTATACACATTATTTAGTTTTACGAGTTACGAGGGACAGTCAAAAAGATCCTGGACTGTTCTGATAAAAACTTCGTTGTCGACTAAAATTCCTCCATCACCTTCAAGGTAACGCCAACGGGGGTCAAGAAAATGTTTACATTATAACACCTAAGCCAGAAGCATCTCTGGAAATCTTTCTATGTCAGTCGAACGAGAGCCAACAAAATGTTAAGCTCATAACAGCCGAACCTGAAAGCATCTCTGGAAATCTATATATGTCAGTCCAGCGGAAGCCAACTACATGTTCACATCATAACAGCCAGCCCAAGAAACGTCTCTGGAAATCTTTATATTGTCGGTTTTCGCACAGGATCTGCCACGCTGCTATACGTCATATTATATAATATTAAACTTAGTTGATCCTATGCGAAGACTGAGGATATGTCATGCGCCAACAAAATATCTACATCATAACAGCCTAGCCTAGATGAGAATCTTTCTATATCAGGTTCTAAAACACCATAATGTCTGTCATCCTCAATCTCCTTCCTTTCACTATAAGTTGTTTCTATTAGAAAGAAGAAAAATTCACATGGAACGAAACCTGCATATCACACAGATCAGAGCTGACTTTTACTATACTGCGGGGTCTTGGACGAACTTGATTTCACCGTAAATGAGTGAGCATTTGTCATCGTTTAACAAAGAAAAGGGGTTAGGGAAAGGATTGAATTACGGCGAAATCAAGCACACTGGGGGTCGGACGAGGTGACTGCGCGACAATGAGAAACAGAAACGGTTGACAAAGAGTTATAACAACAGCTCATTGCTGCACTATAACAATGTGACAGCTTGTTCTTCCTTCAGTTTTTCGCTTTAAACTAACTAACCATCGTCCCCCTCAACATGTGTCGTTGCTCCACGTGACATCGTTCGCCTCCCAACGATGAATCTTCAGATTCTGTTGACGGGCGCGAGATTGGAGACTGCATGGGGGATCCATGCCGAATCCCAGTTAGTGCATGCCAAAATGACGCATTAAGACTTTCAGGGGTAGCTCAACGCTTGTTAAGATTCACAATTCAAGATCCAAAAGTCTTGATTAGGCTGTAGGCCAGTAACATAACGCCAACACATAAATTACAGGAAATAATAAAAAAAAAAGTGAGGACGGAGAGAAGGAAATGAGGAAAGAGAGAGAAAGAATAAAAGAAAAAGTACAGAAGGAAGAAATAAAAGAAAGAAAGAAAGAAAGAATACTTTCAAGATAATGGTGTAATCAAGCACCTTAAATAAGTCTCACAATTTTTGAAAAATTTTATATTCCATTTTATATGTCGTAAAAGTATCGAATTGTTATCATGGACGCAATGATAATACTGGCTTCCGTATCAAGTGACTTTCCTCAAGCTCCCTACCTAGGAATCCATTTTGGGTAGGGCAAGAAAGAGATGAAGAATGAAAGAACAGCATGAGAAGTAGGGCAAACTCCAGCAGTGTGATTGACTATCACGTTTTCACATCATAAAGCATAAAACAGCATTTATCTCCCCCCCCCTCTCTCTCTCTCTCTCTCTCTCTCTCTCTCTCTCTCTCTCTCTCTAAATAGATAAATAAATAAATATATATGGGTACAATTATATAATATATGAAGGGCTTCATGGCAAAACGCATTATACACCATTCGGGGGTTGTGGCAAAACAGACCAGATACAAAGCATATTTTTATGTGAAAGGCGAAATTTAAGTCTTAAATAATATAGATCAAATGTTATTCTATGGAATGGAAATATACATGTATACTAAATACTCCTATTGCTACATGAAATATGTAGAATAAGCTAAAAAATCATATTGGTGGATAACGCGTTTTGCCATGACACCCTTCATTTATGTGTATGTGTGTAAATATATAATTTATATAATACAAATAAAAAATGTATATGTGTGTGTGTGTGTGTGTGTGTGTGTGTGTGTGTGTGTGTGTGTGTGTGTGGTGTGTGTGTGTGTGTGTGTGTGTGTGTGTGTGTTACCCACACACAGAATGGCGCTCCAATGAGAGGGTAACCTGGTGTAAATTAATGCAGCAGCACGCTGTCAGATGTTTATTGCTCCATAATCACTATCAAATCTAATGCAACATCCTCTATCTTTGCGTCAGTAGAGAGCTTTTATTTTCACGCTAAGATCTCTTAAGTAGTGGTATGACATAGGTTAAGATACGCACATGATATTTCCTGGTGTTGGCATTGTACTGCACGTTACGAACTAATTTAATTTCACGCTTAGTATGATCGTAAAACAGACAAGAAGGTGAATGCGCATGCCTGCCTCTACCATGATGGGTCAAAACGATCCAAACGTAAAACGTAAAGCTCTCTAAGAGAAAGCAGAACTTCAGCGTGTCTGGATAAAAAACGACCAAGATCAAAATCTACGTCTGTCTTTCTTTAGAACCACGACACGTGTTTATTCAGTTGTGGACTTGCGCATTAACGATGGAATATCTTGCCGTCGTAAGCATTATATTACTTGTGCATGTTGAACGCTTTCGGCACCGATGCACTAATGTAATTCGTACGATGGTAAGAGGTCCCATCGTTAATGTGCAAGCCCTCGAATGATTTACAAAATTATTTTTTTTTCCGTAGACACGGCAACCACTAACGATTTGAAGCAAACACAGTGACACGTACTGCTTGCACACTTACTGTATTGATGTCCCCACCGCTGTTTGGCAACCTAGTGTGTTATGTCTTTGTACTTTTTAAGGTTACAACAGTCACTGTCCGTGGTTTTTCTTTTTTTTATTCGCCTTGCCTTATTTTCTTATCGGAAGAGATCACGATTTTAATGTTACGGCTAAATTACATGTCTAGATCTAAATCTACTTCTATTTTCGTGCAAAGCCGTGTGTGTGTGTGTGTGTGTGTGTGTGTGTGTGTGTGTGTGTGTGTGTGTGTGTGTGTGTGTGTGTGTGTGTGTGTGTGTGTGTGTGTGTGTGT
>JAWQUT010000985.1:10437-30297 GCA_033807755.1 Ellobium chinense
CTCTCCCTTACTCCCTCCCCCACCATACCACACAACCCCCTCCACCACCCGCCACCTTGCCTTATTCTGTTTCATCATTCTCTCAACGTAAATCACAGGTTGTAAAGAAGGCTGGACTTTTAATGTAGAGACCCTGGACTGCTACCGGTACTTCAGTAAGGCTGTTTTCTATGACATTGCTACGGCTTCCTGCGCCTCTTACAATGGCACGTTAGCCACAGTCAAATCCAGGGCAGAGAATGACTTCATTAATGAGATTATGTAAGGCTCATGGCTCTCTCAGTGTCTGATTGACTTTTCCTGTATCTGAGTGACTTTCTCTGTATCTGAGTGATTTTCTTTGTATCCAAATGACTGTCTCTGTATCTGACCGACCTTTTCTGTATCTGAATGCCTTTCTCGGAATGTGAGTGACTGTCTGTATCTGAATGACTCTCTCCTATATATATAACAGACAGACAGACAGACAGAGAGACAGACAGATAGATAGATAGATAGATAGATAGATAAAATTCAAACAGAAACACACATTAATTATTTATCCTTCTCGGGTTCTTGTGTTCACAGGGGACCTATAAAATCCCCAAGAAGTTGTGTTTGTCCAGATTATGTTGAAATCATCCAATCACTTTTACAGTTTAAAAAACAATCTGTTTCATTAGAAATGCAGTAGTTGTGGGTATGCAGATGGGGATTAAGTGGAGCAGATAATACAATAAAAGTTTATGATCAGTGCCTTTAAAATGGCAACAACTTTGTTCGCGGGATGAGCTGAGAACTTTATCGAGTCACCTGGCCAGCTGGGGCGATAATAATGTGAGGTCGCATGAACAGGCAGTACATGTTTTAAAGTCTGATAAATCTCAGTATTAGAGCCTTGCTTGATACTCTTCCTGTTTCTTCCTCTCCAGGGATTCATCACAGGCCGTCTGGATAGGTCTTAATGATAAAGAAACTGAGGGTTTATTCCGTTGGGCAGATGGTCAGCTGTTAGCTGGTTGGACCAACTGGATGGATGGTAACCTAAACACTATAATGTGATAGCCTGAAGACAGGAATAGTGCGGTTGACATTGTCCCAGTTGCCTCCCTGTTCCCGCCTTACTCGCCAATAGAAAAAAGTTGACATAATTTCAAAAGTTAATAACTATAATAATTCAGGTCTTATGCAGCTGAACTTTATCGCAGAGTGTGAGATGTATATGTTGGTATTTCATACAAATTTCAAATATATGTAAGTAGAAATACGACTCTATTTACCCCGTAAGGAAATTGTTTTACAGTGTCATACAAAGTTATACATATCTTTCATAATACAAAAACATAATACATAATATTCCAGATGAAATACACAACAAAGTGATTGCTGGTCACCAGCGGTGCAGCGCCCTGGTCCCCCCAGCTCTAAAGCTAGGTACTCATTTACACCTGGATTAAGTGAGGAAATGAAAGTGAAGTGTCTTTCCCAGGGGCACTACAACGTAATCCGCCCAGCTCGCGAGTCAAACACATAAACCTTAGACTTGAAAGTCATCAGTTTCTGATTACAACTTACAAACCGCCCAGCCAAGCTGCCTCCTCAGAGATGGATATTGTCGGTTTATGTTGTAAGTTTCAAATGTATTAAAGTTTCATGAATATATCAGAACTAATCAAATAAGAGCATGTTTGTAATGCATGCGAATTTATTGCCGTAGCACGCAGCATAGTAGAGTGAAGGTGAGATCTGTGGTTGTATGCATAATCCATATGTTAATTTGCGTATTGCGTTAACCATAGTGAACACTACTTATGTTTTGTGAGTTTCCCGTGGTTACCGGAGTGCGTTAACTAACGTAAGGTTTATGCATATGGCCACTGGTTCTACCATAGCTTCACAAGGGTTAACACTAGTACAGTACTTACTAGTACTAGTAGCGCTAGCTGACCATGCGTTATGCAGCTCGCCGGCGGTGTGACTAGTTTTACCAATGTTATAGCGGATCAGCGCGTACTGCCGTCTGCTGGACGGTTAGGACCCATTGCCGGGATACACAGCTACATAAAATACGATCACCGCAGGTAGAGGTTGGTTAAACTATACGTATATATTATGCCGCACTCAACGGTAGAGAGCGCACGGTAGTCGTATTATATACTATCACCGCATCACGAGAGTTAAGTCCTGATTTAGGTCTCCCTTGTTTTGTTGGGACAACCAACGTTTTCTCTATGAAGTGATGAAGTGATGAATTGATCTCTTCCAGATCAGCCTGATGACTGGCTTAGTGCCCAAGATTGTGTCCACATTTATGGTGAAAAATGGAATGACAGGCCATGTGACTACGATTATCCATATGTCTGTCAAGTGCCACTGACAGGTAAGAATTTTGGTTTCATTCTTTCTCAAAATACAATCTTTGTGTGAGCAGTTGGGAAGAATGGCAGGCTCATGTGTAAACACTACGCCTACACAAGTTTAACAATTGATTAGGCATAAGCCCAGACCACAGATATAATACATAGGCAAAAAGCGATATCAACGGGACAGTATAATATTTAAAGCTCTATAGCAACTAACTTTATACATGTTCACAATGTACTGATTATATTCACGTATATTTAGAACGTTTTAGTACATTTTACATCTAACAATAATATTTACCACTCACTTTCATTAGTAATCATTCAGTCCTTATACTCATTCTTTCTTCGTCTAATTACTTACTAACTATATACCTTTCCTGAAATTTTTATAACACAAAACATGGAATATTCAGGCAGTAGGTATTTAAATTGCAGTGAAGTTAGCGTTCCTGTGGAGTAAAGGTATCATGTTCGGAATTGCAGACCGAGAGATCTTGGGTCCGAGCACCGGTGGGGACAGACATTTTTTAGTGTTCAGTTTTTTTGCAGCCTAAATTCTCAAAAATTGATCTTTCATAGTAATTTGGTCAAATCTCTGGTGACACATTTCCATAGTCTATGTGAAGCAGATTAAAAAAACAAAACAAAACAGCACTGTATCAGTTTGGGCTCAAATTTCTCCCCCTTCAAGAAGTGAATAATGGAAGAGGATGTTTTCTCAACCGATTACATTTGTAAATGGAAGTTGGTTAGAAAAGAAATTAGATAAGACTATCAAATGTTTATTGTCATCACTGTGAAACATTGTCCTGAACTGGGGAGATGGAGACAAGAGATCTAACATGAGCTGTGTTTTCATTATGTCTGCAACATTAATCCACACTGGATGTAAATAAGTTAAGAAAAAAAAACAACTGTAAGAATTTTACACATTCAATACATACAGTTTCAGACTAGCCTTCTTCCTCAGATGCAAAAAAAAATTTAATGACCTAAGAATGGAATGGCAAAGGAAAAACATTTTAAAAAAGAATAAAAGTGTTAGCAGGCGTCATTAAAAAAAATAATAAAAAAAGCTTGAACAGACACAAGTGCTGCGTGTGAACATGTATGTGAATATATATGTGTTTATGTGCTGTACGTGTATGTTTGTGTGTTTGTGAAGGTGTGCATTTGTGTTTATAACTTTTAATTGCTCCGAGCCCTCGGGGAGGGAGTGTATGGGGAGAGGGGAAAAGCTATATAAATGCGCTTTATTATTAATTATTATTATTATTAGGGGGACAAGTGCATCAGTCCTGCCGGTGGCTATATGGAAATTCAGCAGAATGATACCCGCAACTTATGCACAATGTTCATCGTAATAAACACCATAATGCATTAAAAAAATGTTTGTGCCTTCTTTTCTGGGTGTCCTTTGTAATATCTATGTTACTGGTTTATTCTTAGAAATCCAACGTGCAGTGTGAGCACCAACAACAGTGGCCACCTCTACTACTCAAAGACCAACAACGACAGCAACAAAACCTACTGAATAGCTTACCAGCAGAAGAACACCAGCAACTCCCATTGAAGAGCCAGCTGGAATTACAAAAGAACTGCAAGGCTTGACTTGTCCTAAGTAAAGATGGCTGACGTGGTTAAATAGATGATGTTTTTATCATGGAACTTTTGGAAGATCACATTCATCTCATAAAACTTACGTTAACGGTGTTCTTCTTGTTATGATTTTTATTCCACATGATGTGAAAACCATCATTGGAGCCAATAACATGATGAAGACTAACTTAGATCAATCAATTATTTATCTTCACATAATCATAATGAAGAAAGAAAGTTCATTATTCAGTGACTGTTTTAGATAAAATCCAGTACAGGGCCATCTTAAATTTGTTGCGATAACGCGGATTTTGAGTGTATCTAAATAAACTGAAACAACCTTCACATTGTGTCTCCGTGTTGTTCTATGTATGATATAGAGGATGATTATGATGAAAATGATGACAGTTAAACCTGTAGATCTCGGTGTGCTAGATAACCAGTTTGCAGTAATTAGTCCGGGACAGATGAAATGAATTGGGGCGCTACCCACAAATTGAAGGATTCTAAAGTTGTTTTTTTCATTTTCTGACAGAGCAATATCTCTCGTAACTGGACACAAAAGTTTACCACGCTCGGAAGGGTGGAACTAACTTTTTTAGTGGACAGTGGTCAGTTAGGGTCAGAACCCACCTATTTCCACTTAATTGCTCAAAACAAAGGAAATAAAATTAGAAATAACATGAAATGAGTATGTTTCAAATTATTCAATTTTAATACGATAAATCTGATTTTGTAGCCGAGAATTTAAAAGAGAAATAGAGCAAAAAACGAACTTTAGGGCGGTTTTTCTCAGTTTTACGACTGAATGTTTAAAATGCAATTAAGAAGTTCCATATCAGAACGCATAACGTTCCAAATTGCCAATTTTTTTCTTAACAATATCGATGCATGAGGTGTAGGGCTACATAGCAGTGTTTGACACAAGAGCGTCGGGTCTGCAACTGTTAAGTGGACATTGGTCAACATAAGATGGATCTCTATTTTCTTTTCTTCGTTTGGAGCCAAGAAATGTAAAATTATCAGGCCCGCAAACTGCACAGTAACAAGCAGGTTTTCATGTAATATGATAATGAAGTATCTTCCAAACAATGGCACAAGAAGTCGCCCTGATCAATATAGTCGAACTGGACTGTCTAGTGGACAGTGGTCGCCAGGGGTCAGTGACCATCAATTAACACATTTAGCTCAAAAGAAGACTTATGAAATTGAAAGCAACAGAAGCATGTTTCTGTTAAAATATTGCATTCAGATATGACTGAATTAGCCTTTTCTCCTCAAGTGCCAAACAGTGAAATAGGGAAGGATACACAATTTAAATGTCATTTCCCCTGTATTACACGGAAAAGACAATGAACAACAGTTTAAGCAATCAACGTACATGATGTGATTCCCACAACACCATTCGTCTAAGAAAAATTACAAATTAATGCTTAAACAAAGATTATGACAGCTGCAACTACCCGCCTACAATTAAAGAATGCACAATGGTCATTATTATATAAAACATTTTTAACAAAACTCACATGTCAATTCACACTGTGGTTTCTGTGTAACAATAAATAATGCATCCAGACCATCAATAATTGTATCTTTGGCAAGTTCCAGTACATGCCCATTGAGGCACTGGGACTGGGCAAGGCTGTAAAGTGGGATAGATGGAATAGATGGCGGACATATTACTTATCAGATGACCTGAAACCTAGACTATCATGGGCAAAAATATGGCATCAGACACACCAGGATGCCTCCTGTCATCAAAGCTTGTATACAGTCTGACCATAGGAGTCATTGAAATTAGTCTTTTTTAACGACATATTTAGAGAGTGAAGAGTGCCAATAACTTGCTTTCCTCTCTCTCTTTCTTTCTCTCTTGGATAGAACAGTAATCAATACAAAGTTGGTGTCAGTAATTCGACTCATAGAAAGGAACAACACCGTAGCAATCTAATGACGGTTACATAATAATATATTATTATCTGTAGTCCTTAATCGGACAGGAAAGACATACAATCATTATCATGGATTGACTGAGCTGGTGAATAAATGCATTATATTATATAGAAGTGAAAGATAATCTGTTGTAAGTGACCTCTGTGAGTTAAGAGATGCCAATACCTCATGGCACCAAGCTTCTACATTAACCCATACTTTTTAGTGTTCATGGTTAAAACAAGAGACAGACCAGTGCACAAATGTTATCACTGCTCCCACATTATGGTGCAAAATGCAGCTTAAATATCTAGACATTCCATCCTATTTAGTCAGCGGACACAAAACTCTTCGTCGCAACATGTTGAAACACAGTAGGAGTCATTCAATTCTTGAGTAAATGAAGGTCGGCCAAGTCAGCCTCACTGTGTCACTAAAGTTAGCGACAGTCAAACATGAACAATAATTGTGATTTGAATTGTTTTTGCAGAAACGTACTGGATGACAATTTGATATCACACCAGGAGTTTGAGAATTTCAGTCTGGAATATTACATAGCGAATTCCTCATCTTCTTCAGTTTATAGCTGAGTGGTTGTTTTTTTTTGTTCGTGTAGTTCTGTCGGCATTTTTTATGTATGCTCTGACCTGTTGTTGCCAGTATGTCATCACCTAATGTCTTGCTGACGGTATTTATGCTGTTGCAACCTTTGTCAGTAAGTGTTACTGCTGGATTGAGATTACTGAATTCTTGCCGACAAATAATGCAGATCTGCAAAAAAATATAGAAGACCTGATATGTATTATTTATTGTGAAACTCAGGGCGGTCAAGACAGGTCTGAGGCATTTGTTATAATTATTCTTTATTTTGAAACTTCGAAAACATTTCAACGCAACTGAAAGCTGAAAGAAGACCATTATATTCTATAGTATATTGAACCCGGGAGAACATGATCCCGTGGTTTTGTGACAAGACGGTGCACCATACTTGTGTGGAAAACAGCTGGCCTAAAAGTCTATACGAAACGAGGGCATTCGCACCAAATGTTTCAAGTCAAAGCGCGTTATCAGTCTTCCGTTAAGGCCTCACACACGTTAAAGCCCAGTTTAATTAAGGCCTTGCCTGAATGTGCGCTTAAAAAACAAACTTTAATTTGACCTTTGCACACATATGTGGCGGCCAAACTCTATAACAATTTTCCCGCCGCTTCAAGGCCTGCACGCAAAGGCAATTAGCCTAGGTAACAGCAGTGCAATAGGTCTACTTCCCGTTATCTTCATTGGTTGTGAGGTATTAGTCATTACAGTCGATCTGGAACGATCTTTCAGGGAAGTTTACCTCCTCATCAGTAGACCGAAGTCCAGCGTCGACTTCCATATTTTTTCTTTATGAAATCCGCGCCGCGGGGATCTATTTTGGGTTGTGTCCCCTTGATAGCACCGCTGCTTCCGTAAGTATGGAAACATTTGCAGGCCATTTTATTTGAAAATAAATTGGTCATCTAAATGGTCAATTTTGACCTCTTTCCACCCTTCCGATTTTGGTAAACGTTTGTGTTGTAGGTCACACAATGTTGTTCTTCACTCCTTAGAAAACAAATCGTAGAATCCTCCAATTTGTGGGTCCAGACGTATGTGTCCCAGACTAAATTGTTTTTGCAATATTTTTGGGGGAGACTGGTTTTCATGTTGTTGTTTTTTGGTTTTGTTTTCAAGTGAGCTTGATTATCGTCTGCCAGCTCATCAGATTATGAATTCCACAATTTTACTGAAAAGAAAAAAAAATGATTTACTTAGTTATTCACACTAATATAAATAAACTAATTGCATAGTCTGGGTCTAATTATTTTAGTACACGATCAATGTGTAATATACATGGTAGCATTTATGATTACATCCAGGTAAAGGGTAGCAGGGGTCATTTTTGGGGGGTGATCTAGCACTTATATCTAACCAGCTGTTCAACTGGAGGTTAAGATTGCATATTAGATTATAAGACAAGACGTTCACGAGGGCTGCGTTGCTTAGGTCTTTTTCAAGTATGAATTGACGTCATTTTGAGTATGAAATGGCGATATAGCCAATGAACGGAGCCCGCTGTCCAAGGAGCTTCAAAAAAAAATACATGAGAAACGCAGCCTCGAAATGATAAAACTGCTTGAACTTATACACGGGTATTATAACTGTCATCATCCGATCTGCATACATTAGAGCAAGAGGAATGACGGTTAAATGGATGCAGTTCGCGAGTTCCGGTTCTTTGCCAGGTATTCACTGTCTCAACGGAGACAGAAGCCCTATCACCTGAAATACCATACAGTTTCAGAGAATAATAAAAATACGTTGTGCACAGAAAAGCAGGTGTTGTGACCTCAAGTCCGTTGAACTAGACAAAAGCCAGGGAGCCAGTCAGTTATCTGCGAGCATGAGGCTTATCAAGAAGAGCCAAAACTCTGGTATTTGCCTCTGAAAGAGCTAAGTCTGGCGACCCTAAGAAAACCTCGGGAAGCCGTCCGCAGAACGGGTCTTGCCGCTCTTGTTAGAAAAGAAAAGAAAAACAGCACAACGGGTTTTCTGGTTTCTCCTAAGATTACTTGCCAACTTTTGTTAAAGAGTCTCTCTCGTGACACAGCCGTGGATGAAATACATAATTATGTGCATATGGGAGCGACCAACCCACTCAGGTACACCAAGGTCACTATTTCACGCCAGGCTATCCTTCTTATCCCCCTCACCAGCTTACCTACCAAACCCTATCTTTGAACTTTCCAACCAGTGTTCATGCCAATCGACAGGGGAATGTAGAGAGCAGCACCTTGCAAATGAATGCACGGGAAACTGATTCAAACGAACCACCTGCATGGGCACAGTCAATGATGCAAGCAATAAGACGTGACATCCGGGGACGCATGGAGCAGATGGAGTCTAGGATAGAAGCTAGACTCGATGAAAAAATGAAACCGCTGAAACGGATACAAGGAAGAGAGGCTGGGGATAATAGAAAAGAACAGAGAAGACGTTGACAGAGGAATGCAGTACTTAAGTGATGCCTAACAAGAATGTAAGAATGATGTGGAAAAGCAGAGAGGTGCTGTAAAAGAACTGGAGAAGCAAGTCAGAGCATTATGGAACGACAGAAAGGACATGACGGACAAGATGGAAGAAATAGAATGGAGGTCAATGCGCCAGAATCTCGTCTTCTCTGGAATTGAAGAAAAGAACGAAGAAGACACAGAAGCAACACTTGTAGAGTTTCTGGAAAGCAAGCTGGNTGAGAGCAGAAAGTCGTTAGTAGTAGGATATAGTAAAAAATATTTGCGCGTGTCTAACCTTAAGTGATGCCTAACAAGAATGTAAGAATGATGTGGAACAGCAGAGAGGTGCTGTAAAAGAACTGGAGAAGCAAGTCAGAGCATTATGGAACGACAGAAAGGACATGACGGACAAGATGGAAGAAATAGAATGGAGGTCAATGCGCCAGAATCTCGTCTTCTCTGGAATTGAAGAAAAGAACGAAGAAGACACAGAAGCAACACTTGTAGAGTTTCTGGAAAGCAAGCTGGCAGTTAGTCCCAGACCTCAGTTTGATTACATCTGCCGTACAGGACCCAGAATGCGCGACCGGAACAGGGTTATTTTTGCCAGATTCACAAATCTGAAAGACAGAGAAAAGATTCGTGCCCAGGGTTCTAAACTGAAGGGTCTCCCATACGAAATTAATAGACAGCTCCCACAAAGCATGAAAGTGAAGCGACGAATGCTTATCCCCCTCATGAAACAGGAAAGAAGCTTGGGAAAGAAAGTGACCATGACAAGGAATAAGTTAATCATTGACAATGAACGGTTTGAGGCCAATCAGGATGGGAAAATTAATACTCAAGGACCCAACCTATCGCCCACGTTACCTTTCAGCCAATGCTCAAGGAAATGGTCAAGCACTCAACCTGTCATCTGGGCGGCTGCCTGGTGATAGAGAAGCACCATCGACATTGTCACCACCACCTCCAAGATCTGAATCAGTGAGAGAATTCCCATGTCCCAGCACCACTATGGGCAAGCCGTTACCCTCGCACACTGATACCGACTAACTGCGGACACAATGGACACAGGCGACTCAACGGCAAGCCTACATGCCCATCAGTAAGACCCGATCAAGCTGAACAGACAGACATGGAGAAGGATCCGAGCTCTTCGCCCCTGAACGTGATAAGGCAGGACAACTCAAGCGTGGTCGAACAGGACAGGCAGGGACAGCATGAACTCTTACCGAACATTTCTTTTATGACTAATTGTGACATTAACTCTTTTGGCTGTTACCACTTTTACCAGAATGATCAACAACCAGCTAGTAAGACATGTACTGATGATAGTAGCCTTCTGGTAGATAGTATCACCTACATTATCAACGATAGACAGGTGTATTCTAATGAAGCTATGTTCAGTAATAAACTTGATATATAAGATGAAGAAATGCCCACTATTAAAGGTAATGAATGTAACGATGCTGAAACTATGTTAAACTGTGAAGATTATGATCTGGACAACGACGTCTTATATCCTAGTACGGAGAATACGAGAGAGTCTGTTACTGCAAGATCAATTAAGACATGCTATATTAATGTAACCGGATTACTGCGGAAGAGCATGTATCCAGAATTTGAAACCTTTATTAAAAACTTTGGCTTTGGAGGAACCAAATGCACTGATGGAGAAATTTCACTGCAGGGATACAGGCCTTTCTACAAAAGTAGAAAGTCAAAATATGAAAGAATGTCAGGTGGACTGGTTACAGGTGTGAAAGAGGAATATGCAGATTATGTGGAAGTGTGTGAGAGTGAGTCTGAATTCTTTTATGGCTGAAAATTAATGGAAAAATCCTAGGTCAGGAAGAGTCTATTTTAATTGGAAATGTATACATACCATTGACAGCCCGTATTCTAATACTGATGCCTTTGACGAAATAGAAGCTGAAATAAGGAATATCTTTCCTGATGGCAGTTGTGTCTAAATGATTGTAGATTTTAATGCAAAAACAGGCAATGCACCAGACTACCTAGATTTTAATGAAGAAGATGATGCATTTATAGAAAGTAGTATGTTTGACGACCCTAATATAATTGAACATCATGGATTTTGTAAAGACCGCATGGCCAAAGATGGAAGTAGAATTAGCACATACAAATTCAGCAACTCCTAAACATGTGTAAAATAAACAGCTATATAATCCTAAATGGAAGATGTGGTAGGGATAAAAATATAGGAGAACTAACTTGTAAACAATCAACTACTGTTGATTACGTCATTACACCTATTAATAGTTTGGCCCACATTAATCCTGACCTATATATCCATGAGTTTCCCCACCTTTTGTCGGATGTACATAGCGCTGTTGAGCTTGTATTATCATCGCGTACTGTCCCAACTGAGCACGAGACTGAATAGACTCAGCTGTACCGTGCAATATGAATCAGCCACGCGGATGGAAAGATGAATTAAAACATGAGTATCTTTTAAATATCAACGGAAATGATGTCGATGATCTGCTGATATTTCTCAACAGTATAGAATAGCAATCAGTAACTAGTCAGTCAGACATCGACAGTGCAACAGGTAAGCTCAGCAAAATTTTATTAGATGCCGCCCTAAAAACATTCGGATGTAAAAAGATAACAACCAAAATATAAATATATAAGGACGTAATGAATAGAGCTATCAGTAATTACAAGCAAGAGCTCAAGGATAAATTAAGTAAGGCGAAGAATAAAGACCCTAAATATTTCTGGAAAATCTTAAACAGCAATTCTGATAAATCAATTGTGAAGGCCAAGCTAGACAAAAATGTGAATCAAGGAGATAATGTGAATAACACCTGAGAGAACCTGCCAGGCAGGGAAGACGATACTTTTATAAACTCTGACCTTAATGCTAGAATTGTTGAAAAGGAAATAGAAGATGCTGTCAAAAGAGTGAGTAATGGCAAAGCACACGGTAATGATCTACTAAGAAATGAATACATCAGGGCCTCTATTGACATACTTATGCCAGTTTATACCAAACATAAAATACTACAAAATGGACTATACCCACATGCATGGACTACAGGAGCCATAGTACCAGAAAACTGTAGACCAATTACTTTACTGAGTTGCATGATTAAGCTGTTCACTTCGATACGTAAAAATCGATTTCTCAAATATGTAGACAATACCGGATGTCTTAGTGAATCCCAGGCAGGATATAGGCGGGGCTATTCCACGGCAGATCACATGTTTGTATTAGCTGCCTTACTAGAGTATGCAAAAATGTAAAATAAAACTATTTATTGTGCCTTCATCGATCTGGCCTGAGCCTACGATTCAGTATGGAGGGAGGGACTGTTTAGAAAACTGCTTGGCAATGGCATGAATGGAAATTTTCTTAAAACCGTTTATTTCATGTACAGTCAAACAAAATCATATTAATTATATAAAACTAAGTGACTGAGAGCGCTCTGAATCATTTTCATGCAACGTCGGCATTAGGCAGGGAGAGAACCTCTCATGTCTAATTTTTTTGTATGTATTTAAATGATTTGGAGACATTTTTCAGTGAAAAGGGCATCCGAGGTATAGAAGTTACTGATGAAGAAAATCTGCGAGTATTTATCATCATTTTAGTACTCCTTTACGGAGACGATACCGTCATAATAACAAGTACTTGTAGCGGTTTGAAAAATGCATTCAAGGCCTGCTCGGAGTATTGCAAGACGTAGAAATTAGAAATTAATACAAATAAAACGAAAGGAATCATAATTGGTAGAAAGGGACCTAACGCCAGTTTTTACCTAGGAGAAAAGCAGTTGGAAATAGTCGCAGAGTATGAATACCTTGGAATACACTTTAGTAAGAATAAGAAATATTATTATGCAAAAGCGAAGAAATTTAACTCGGTTCAAGGACTGAAAGCTATGCATGGAATTCTTTCAAAATGTAGAACATTAAACTTATAATTATGTCAGCTGCCAAGTACACCTTTTCAATACCCTCGTGAAACCTATTATTTTATACGGCTGTGAAATTTGGGGTCATGAGGACACAACAATTATTGAGCGGATGCAGTTGAACTTCCTTAAGAAAGTCTTATCATTAAAAAAGAGTACACCAAACTTTCTAGTGTTAGGTGAAACAGGTTGTTACCCATTACACTATGATATCAATAAAAAGATTATTGGGTTTTGGTTGAAACTAGTGACAGGTAAATATACAAAACTATCGAAGGTGTTATACGATGTACTGTATTATTATCACAATATTAATTATTACAAATCACCTTGGCTATCAAAAATAGAAAATACACTAAACAGCTTAGGACTTAGAGAAATTTGGTTATGTCAAGGATATGCCCTTGATAGTAGAAAAGCAATTTTATGGAAATAAACAGGCGACTGAGAGATAATATCATAAACGGTTGGACTAATGAAGTTGAAACGTCTAGCAAGGGTAGATGCTATAGGTGCCTCAAAGATCAAGTTAAATTTGAAGAATATTTAGACATACTGCCCCAATGTTACAGAAAACTAATCACCAAGTTTCGAACTTGCAACCACAGACTACCCGTAGAAAGAGGGAGATGGAAGGGAGTCCAGATCGTAGATGCCCATTTTGTGGAAGCTTGGGAGATGAGTTACACGTGCTGTTCGAATGCGAGTCCCTTGCACAGGAGAGAACAAAATATATCAAAAAAAGATTTTATACCCATCCCAGTATGTTTAAAACTAAAGAACTGTTCTGTAGTAAACAAGTGGAAACAAAGAATTTAGCCAAATTTGTTGATTTGGCGCTTAAAAAATGTCAGTGATATAAACTATATTGACATTTGTCAGTTATTATTTATAGGAATCTGTGTCATCAGAAACGGGTTAGTGTGAACCGCAGATGCGTAAAAGTAATGAAGACATATACATTTATTATTGAATCTGAATAAACAATGAATATTTGAATGTGTGTGTGTGTGTGCCTGTCTGTATGTGTGTGTATGGGTGGGTGGGTGTATGTGTGGGTGAGTGTGGGTGTGTGTGCGTGCGCGCCCGTGTGCGTGTGTGTGGGTGCGTGTGCACAATAATATAGATATTAATTTGATATGTATTGCCTAATATGTGCTCTGTAGAACTATGTACTATGTTTATGTCTCACAAATGTATGTGCTGTCCCGTCGTCAATATGTATAAATGTATAGCCCATGTACCACAAAAGTGGTCTGGGTTCATTTTCAATAAACTTGTTAAACTTGGTTAGAGTAAACCTGGCTGGATTTCTGACACACGACAGCCACCAAACATCAAAAGCAAATATTTCCACTTATAATCAACATCTTCCTTTCACCAACTCGTCAAATGGCCATTAATATCACTTGTGCCTATGGTATCTGACTTTATTATTGTGCATATGGTATCTGAATTTATTATTATGCACATGAAATCTCAATGAATTCCCGAACACACAAATTCTGAATGTATTCTTGTGCATCTTTCAATATATTATATTTGTGTATGTGGTATCTGATTTGTTTCTTGTGCATTTCGTATCTGAATGTAGTCTTGTACACGTTGTGTCTGAATTTATTACTGTGCATATTATTATATAATCAGAATGTATTAATTTATACACATGATACCTGAATTTGTCCATATGATTATTTGAATGTTTTGATAAAACCAAAACTCGGATCTAACAAACAATCCATGTATACAAGAAAATAAAGTAGAATAAATAACAACGCAAGTTCTATATTGAACAAAAATCCTTACATTCATCTTGGTTTCTGGAAATTATCACTTGCTGCCATCATCTCAGTGTATTCTCGTGCACATGATATTTGACTTCATTCTTGTTTACACTGAATTTGTTGAACATATTTCATACATTTTACTTCTGTACAGATAGAGGTTCTAAGGCACATAACTTATATGATGCCTTTGAACAAAGTGAGAGGTCAAAGAGCATCATACAGGTTGTTTAGTCATGTTGGCCCTTTAAGCATGAGTGCCACTTTTGTAGCATGTACATGGGGACCTGGAAAATGCTCGTCTGTTCTTCCAGAAAATTATGGTAGCACATTATTGCAAATTTCTGCATTTTTAAAGCTTTTTTTTTTTTCGAGTGTCCCGTGAACAGGAAAAAAGAAAACGTGTTCCTTTTCTACAATTTGGAAACATTTCAGTAATAAACAATGCGACCTGGTGGTGAATATATACAATTTTGAAACTGTTTTGGCGACATTTTTGCACGTTTTTGGTGCAATTTTTACCACCTTCTGCATGGAAATTTTGCAATCTTAGTGCAGATTTTGGGGGCTTAAAATGCAATTTTTCGCAAGATTGACTTGTGTCATATTTATTCACATGTTGGTTGCGACCCTGGAAGTGCTAACAAAGTATTCGTATGCTGTCTTATATTCTGGAAAATAGTGAAGTTCAAGGGGAAGCGATTAGACAGCAACAGTGTCCAGCTAAGGACATTGTGTGAACTGAAGGTGCCCAGCACTGTTAGAGCATCCACATAAATACACTGTCCCAATCCAAACACACATGCTTCACACACATGCGTAAAGAGAGACAGAGACAGAAGAATCATCAACATTCCTTGTGATTTCGTAGATATTATTTGAAATAAGTAAAGTGTAGTCTTTAATGTTGATAAGTTTCACATTGACTTGGACATTCCATATTTATTTCTGATGGTGTAATATGATGCCTAAATCATTTCTTTTTATCTTCAGTATGTACTATATAATATAATATATAGAATATATATTTGCATGTAAACTCTCATTTATTAATATGTGTGGTTTTTTTGTTTTTTTTATGTCCCACACTACCTGTCCTGCAGTCATTTAAAAATAAAGCTTAGGCTAAGGACTGAGAAATCAGACTCTGAAAGAGGATAGGATAATATGAGAGGAAAATAATTTGAATTCAGCACAGAAAAAAATATTGACTTTTATGGGCAAATTGTTAGTGATTGTGGATACATTTGAGTTTTTGTTGGACACGATGAACTATACAGTATTGTTCCTCATCATTATTTTTTTTTTGTCCATCTGCAAGGGCTGACCCACCACCCCCCTCCTCGACCCCCACCCCTGTTCATTTTAATCATGCATATTTCTCAGGTCAGAACAATGCTAGGTTAAGTTTTTTTTTAATTTTTTTGGTCTGACCTGATGAAGGGACACACATTAATATTTCATAACATGCCAGTATCTGGGTTTAGCTAAAACAAACAAACAAAACAGCAACAAAAAAATAACGCTTAAGCCTCATTTTTAATGGCTGAAAGCCATCTGGATAACTTTCCCCCAAAAATGTGGGTTTTTACCACAGCTTGTAAATTGTATTGCTTTGAGAATGATATACAGCAAATAAACTGAAGCAGCGTGGCTGAATTGTTATAACAAAGGACTCAAGATCAAAAAGTTGTGAGTTAGGTTCGTGACCACAGTCTTGTTGTAAGTGACTATGGAAAGCATTTCATTCACATTTTCCTCAGTAAAATTGGTGCCTGGCTGTGGGCATTGAAAGAATGCTAATAAGGAGAAGAAGAAGAAAAGAAATAGTGGAATAAGAAGAAGAGAAATAATAACAGCTACGATGTTACAATAACAACAGCAAGAACAACAATCGTCATAATATCAACTACATTTTGATATTGTTGTTGATCTGTAAGTAAAGACATCGAGTAGGCCCTATGATTTGTTTTCTAGCAATATTCGAAGTATATTCTCGCTTGTGTGTTGCATAAGCTTAGTGCCATGCTATCATCTTTAACTACTTTCTGCAGGCATGTTAAATCCTGGTGGCACAATGTGTTCTGCTAAAAACAAAATCAAGAAAATTAAAGAAAGAAAGAAAGAAAGAAAGAAAGAAAGAAAGAAAGAAAGAAAGAAAGAAAGAAANAGTGCGTGTGCGCAATAATATAGATATTAATTTGATATATATTGCCTAATATGTGCTTTGTAGAACTATGTATGTTTATGTCTCACAATTGTATGTGCTGTCCCGTCGTCAATATGTATAATATAAATGTATAGCCCATGTACCACAAACGTGGTCTGGGTTCATTGTCAATAAACTTGTTAAACTTGTTAAACTTGTTAAAACTTGGTTAAAGTAAACTTGGCTGGATTTCTGACACACGACAGCCACCAAACATCAAAAGCGAATATTTCACGGAAATACTTATCTTAAGTTCATATAATCAAGGAGGTGATTTTCAACAGGAAATACCTAGCTTAAGTGCTCATAATGATGGAGGTTAATTTCAACAGGTTATCTATTTGATTGCTTATTTATTTGTTTGTCAGTAGTGGTTGAAATTTACCATGTCTTGCTCTTCGAAGGCTGTAGTCTTGACACTTATAATCAACATTTTCCTTTCACCAACTAGTCAAATGGCCATTAATATCACTCGTGCCTATGGATCTAACTTTATTCTTGTGTCTATGGTATCTGATCTTATTCTTGTGCCTATGGTATCTGAATCTATTCTTGTGTCTATGGTATCTCAATCTATTCTTGTGCCTATGGTATCTTAATTTATTCTTGTGCCTATGGTTTCTAAATTTATTTTTGTGCCTTTGGTATCTGAATTTATTCTTGTGCATATGGTATATGAAGTTATTATTGTGCATATGGTATCTTAAATTAGTATTGTGCACATGAAATCTGAATGAATTCCTGAACACACAAATTCTGAATGTATTCTTGTGCATCTGGTATTTGAATATATTATTTTTGTGTATGTGGTATCTGATTTGTTTCTTGTGCATTTTGTATCTGAATGTAGTCTTGTACACGTTGTGTCTGAATTTATTACTGTGCATATTATTATATAATCAGAATGTATTAATTTATACACATGATACCTGAATTTGTCCATATGATTATTTGAATGTTTTGAGAAAACCAAAAATCGGATCTAACTAACAATCCATGTTAAAAAGAAAAAAAAAAAAGTAGAAAAAATAACAACGCAGCTTCTATATTGAACAAATATCCTTACATTCATCTTGACTTCTGGAAATTATCACTTGCTGCCATCATCTCAGTATATTCTCGTGCACATGATATTTGACTTCATTCTTGTTTACACTGAATTTGTTGAACATATTTCATACATTTTACTTCTGTAAAGATAGAGGTTCTAAGGTACATAACTTATATGATGCCTTTGAACAAAGTGAGAGGTCAAAGAGCATCATACAGGTTATTTAGTCATGTTGGCCCTTTAAGCATGAGTGCCACTTTTGTAGCATGTACATGGGGACCTGGGAAATGCTCGTCTGTTCCTCCAGAAAATTATGGTAGCAAATTATTGCAAATTTCCGCATTTTTAAAGCTTTTTTTTTTGTTTGTTTTTTTGCGAGTGTCGCACTACTGCGTGAACAGGAAAAAAGAAAACGTGTTCCTTTTCTACAATTTTGAAACATTTCAGTAATAAACAATGCGACCTGGTGGTGAATATATACAATTATGAAACTGTTTTGGCGACATTTTTGCAAGTTTTTGGTGCAATTTTTACCACCTTCTGCATGGAAATTTTGCAATCTCAGTGGAGATTTTGGGAGCTTAAAATGCAATTTTTCGCAAGATTGACTTGTATCATATTTATTCACATGTTGGTTGCGACCCTGGAAGTGCTAACAATGTATTCGTATGCTGCCTTATATTCAGGAAAATAGTGAAGTTCAAGGGGAAGCGATTAGACAGCAACAGTGCCCAGCTAAGGACATTGTGGGAACTGCAGGTGCCCAGCACTGTTAAAGCATACACATAAATACACTGTCCCAATCCAAACACACATGCTTCACACACATGCGTAAAGAGAGACAGAGACAGAAGAATCATCAACATTCCTTGTGATTTCGTAGATTTTATTTGAAATAAGTAAAGTGTAGTCTTTAATGTTGATAAGTTTCACATTGACTTGGACATTCCATATTTATTTCTGATGGTGTAATATGAAGCCTAAATCATTTCTTTTTATCTTCAATATGTACTATAATATAATATACAGAATATATATTTGCATGTAAACTCTTATTCATTAATATGTGTTTTTTTTTCTGTCCCACACTACCTGTCTTGCAGTCATTTAAAAATAAAGCTTAGGCTAAGGACTGAGAAATCAGACTCTGAAAGAGGATAGGATAATATGAGAGTAAAATAATTTGAATTCAGCACAGAAAAAAAAATATTGACCTTTGTGGGCAAATTGTTAGTGATTGTGGATACATTTGAGTTTTTGTTGGACACGATGAACTATACAGTATTGTTCCTCATCATTATTTTTATTTTTGTCCATCTGCATGGGCTGACCCACCACCCCCCTCCTCGACCCCCACCCCTGTTCATTTTAATCATGCATATTTCTCAGGCCAGAACAATGCTAAGTTAAGTTTTTTTTTTATATTTTTTTGGTCTGACCTGATGAGGGGACACACATTAATATTTCATAACATGCCAGTATCTGGGTTTAGCTAAAACAAACAAACAAAACAACAACAAAAAAATAACGCTTAAGCCTCATTTTTAATGGCTGAAAGCCATCTGGATAACTTTCCCCCAAAAATGTGGGTTTTTACCACAGCTTGTAAATTGTATTGCTTTGAGAATGATATACAGCAAATAAACTGAAGCAGCGTGGCTGAATTGTTATAACAAAGGACTCAAGATCAAAAAGTTGTGAGTTAGGTTCGTGACCACAGTCTTGTTGTAAGTGACTATGGAAAGCATTTCATTCACATTTTCCTCAGTAAAATTGGTGCCTGGCTGTGGGCATTGAAAGAATGCTAATAAGGAGAAGAAGAAGAAAAGAAATAGTGGAATAAGAAGAAGAGAAATAATAACAGCTACGATGTTACAATAACAACAGCAAGAACAACAATCGTCATAATATCAACTACATTTTGATATTGTTGTTGATCTGTAAGTAAAGACATCGAGTAG
>JAWQUT010000985.1:59392-75500 GCA_033807755.1 Ellobium chinense
TAATTGGAGACAACTTACCATCGGTAGAGCAACTTTATGTCACAGCAGTAACAGAAAATGAACATCCTCTATTTAACAAATATAAAACATCCATTAGAAGTGGAAGACTGCTGTCACATTCCTCAAAAACAGAGAGGTACCGAAACTCATTCATTCCACACTCTGTGCGAATAATCCGGGAGTCCTCTTTTCCGTAGGTTAGGGCCATTAGAGTGTTTCTAAAGTGCACAGTGAACTGCAGTGTGTAAGTTGTGTGAGCAGTGAAGGGTGAAGACGAGAGCATGACAGAGTGAGTGACTGGGGCGGCGCCTGTATCATGTAATATGTGTGAGAATGTGCGAGTCTGTGTCTGTTAATGTATGTACAATTGTATGCATCACTGTAACAAAGAAATTTCCCCACGGGGATAAATAAAGTATCTTATCTTATCTTATCTTATCTTATCTAAGGTTATAAATCATATGTTGTTTTTGTTCGCTGTATTGCAGTCCTTTCTTTGTTGTCCTCTTTTCTCCTTCCTTTCCCCTGAACTCTCTCCCAAATCCACACATGTACCTATCCGTTCATGGAACGGGTAATTATGCTTGTATATTATAACTCTATGGGATAAGTTGCACCCTATGTCATAAGTATTAAAATCTCTTGGAAAGGGTAGTGCCTCCCTTAATGGGAATCAACTACTTTATCTTTCTAGAGTTCATAGTGCATATAATTTAATGTGCGCCCCCCTATTTTGTAGTTCAGTGCATGTTGTATGTAACAGTACGTGCCAAGGTGCTGAATAATATATGCATATGCGCGTGTGTGTGTGTGTATGTGTGTGTATTATATGTGTGTATGCGTGTGTTAATGTGTGTTTGTGCATGTGTATGTGTGTATGCGTGTGTTAATGTGTGTGTACATGTGTGTGTGCTGCGTGAATAATTTACATTATTTATTTATTTTGCTGTATCTACGTTTCTACGTTAAGAAAAGCAATTTATTCATCATTTCCCCGGTCCCTGAAAAATAATAAAAAACATCAACAACCCAACAACCTCGTTTTGAAAAACAGCAGCAACAACAACAACAACAACAACAATTATAATAATAATGATAGTAATTATAATAATAATGACCATTGTCATAATGAAAATAACAACATCACGACAACAGTAGCAACTAGTCCATCAACAACAACATCATCAGTGAAAACAACAATAACAACTACGCTCTTCAATTACAAAAATCTACATTAAATCAATTACGGAAGTAGGATGATATCATGGATGCCAACTTCTGGTCTATAAATATTGTTCGTGGTTCGGCCAGTGTGCCGCCATTCTTTACACACCAATCCTGTAAAAAAAAAAAGTGTTGGTTTTTTTTTCCTCAAATTGTTAGAATATGGTTACGTTACTTTAATGCCTGCAATTTGACAAAAGTGGAAGTCTCACCCCTTCCTTGTATTTTGTGGACAGTTCTTAACAAATGATACGCTTTTGGTTGGTGCGCACCGATTACGTTTAATAAGGGTGTGCATCAAGCACGTACAAGAGGTTTGTTAGAATTATTTATGTCACATTTGGTGCCACCCGTCTACGATTTCAGTGTTGTAGGTGGAACATCTTATCAACAGTATGTGTCCGAGGAAGTTGTGGCAAGGATCAATAGTGATCTGAGTGTTAATGAATAAGGCAAAGATATAAGTCTAGTGAAACCACTAGCAGATCAGTGCATCGTATCGTGTCGGTTCCGCATTAGTCGCAGTCATTTCAACTTGTGTAGAGACGGATACTTCTTTTTCTAAGGTAGTGGTGTGGGTTGCCATTTTGTCAAATTGCAAACCAGGCAAAACGTAGCCAGGGTCTATAAAAACAGTATGCAAGTGCAAGACCTTAATGCTACAATATTTAGAAACCTATGTGTGAAAGGCTACCTATCACTAGTAAATGAAATGGTCACAATACATATCAAAATCTACCTGGCAAAAACATAGATATGGACCTACACCGCCCCTCCCTTTACACATACACATACATATATACATATCTCAAGAACTTTATTGAGTACATGTTCGATTTACAAACCGAATCGATCCGGAATTGTATGTACACGTACTACTCGATATTGCCAGCTGGCTTAACTGTCAATCGTCTTTTCCAAACTCTGTACGAGCCTATAACTGCACTGATGCTGATGTATTTTCAACACGCCGATGCCTCAGAGTTGGACAGTCCAAGCATCTTCAGTCCAGATTCAGCTCTCCTGTGCACAGTTCCTAGGGACCCTATGATAACAACGATGGTCTTTGTGTTATACCCCTGGTCGTTAAGGGCGTCGTTGAGCTGGGTGTACTTAACGAATTTTTCATGGTAACAGATGTCAATGAAGGTATCAAATGGTGTTGATACTTCTACCACGAACGCTTTCCTGGTTCGATTGTCTCTAATGCATATGTCCGGTTTGTCAGGAAAGTTGTTGTTGTTGCTGTTGATGACTATTCGTTTGTTGGTTGTGATGGTGCAGTTATTGTCATTTCCGTGCTTACGTAACAGGATGTCGTAGATGTACTTGACTATCCTGCCGTGGCGTTCGGTGTACATACCCTTAAATTTCTGGCACCCGTTAAGAATGTGTGAGTTGGTATCATGAGGATGATTGCAGATCGTACATGAGCGAGGGTAGGTATTGGGATAGTACGTGTTTAGGACGGCGTTTGTTTCTAATAGTTGGAGACGTCCTTTCACGGCAAATTGAACGACTCTGTCGCTTACGCTGATGTTGTTGAAAATTGCTGATGATGCTCTGCCTCTTACATCTGATGTTCTTTGTAATATCGTTCCTTGCTGTTTGAGTGAGGCCCAGTGCGTGATATCCTTCTCAATCTCCTTCCTTTTGAAGTATTTCATTATGTATTTGATGTCGCTGGTAGCTAAAGAGATTTCCTCGTCTTCTGGCAGTAAGAGTCGGAATTGTTTGTTCTCTTGATTGTGCAGAAGTTGGTAGCCAAATTTAATGCAAATTTCATTCAGCTCCACGAAGTCAGAGCGGCCCCAGTTTACCTTTGAGTGTTTTACTAATCTATAGTTGTCATCTACGTCGTAACCTGCAAAGTTGTTGTTTTCGTTGTAGTTTCGTTTAATTTTTCTTTTGTTCATGTGCAGCTCTAAAGCTTCTTCTGCTGTTGTTTTAACCTGTTCGTCATCACTGTTGAGAACAGATAGCAGGAATGTCAGACGCTTGCTGTCGATGGTTTTGTCAGTCTCAAGCCGCCTAGCGCTTTTGGTGTAAATATGAACGCTCTGGTGCTCGATGAATTAAGCTTAAAGAGCGTTCGTACTGCCCATGTCATTTCGCTTTCAAGATCAAGAAGAGAGGTATGTGGGATTCTGTTATTACTGAAATAAAAGTTGATCTTCGGGATTAGCATCATGTTTATTGCTTGGAGTTTGGCATTGAGTGGAAGTGGTGCTTGTACTATCTTTTCCAAGTTAGTTTTGAAGTCCGAGCACATTTCAATCACCTGTTTTTTTCATAGCTTCACCATTCAAATTGATTTGGTGACCGAGGTAAGGATAGTGTTTGTCTTTCCCATACATAGGTATCGTGTCGCCCTGGATGGTCAGCTTTAATTTACTTGTGTCGTCCTTTTTACTCCAGTTATTTCCTGTCCTCTGGCCATGTAGAGTACCACATTTTCTATGCTTCACTGCCATGCCAGTATAGTTCATAAATGCCTCTGTTTTTATCATCATGTCTGTCATGTCCTTTTCTTTAGTGGTGCACATGTACACGTCATCCATATATGCCTGACAGGGGTTGGGGGTGTGCACAGGACCGAAACTGGCATTCATCCATCTGATCCAGGTATCCATCGCCTGGATAAAAACTACAGCGGACCAAGGGCACCCTTGAATGATTCCTCGACCCCTGATCAACTGAGGGGTGAGCGCCGCTCCTGCCTGTACTTGGTATGTGGAGTTGGTGTATATGTCCTTTGTGATTTCGATTAGCGGCTGCGGGTATTCTGCGTGGAACATCGCCTGCAGCATGATTTGATGGTCTACACTTTCATAGGCGTCCCTTATGTCTACAAAGGTGACAAACAATTTTGAAGACATGTTTCAGGTTGTCTATTGCTGTTTTCAAGCAGAATATGTGTTCTTGCAGGCCGTTCCGTGGTAGTGACCCTTTCTGTTTGTTGGAGAGCCTGCCCGTTTCTACTATCCATGGTAGAGCAGTTGACTGTATTAATTTCATGTATAATTTGTACAGAGAGGTGAGGAGGGATATAGGGCGCCAATCCCCAGGGTCGTCAGGATTACCTCCCTTCTTAGGGATTAAAGTGATTAGTGAACGTTTCCACTCCAATGGTATCTTTCTATTAAGCAAACAAATATTGAAGATTTTTGTTAAGATGGGGACAAGTTTGTGGCGTTTCATACATACATACATACATACATACATACATACATACATACATACATACATACATACATAAATACATACATACGAACATATATACACAAATAAACACATATACAGACACATACGTATAAAAAACTGGAGGGAAAAAAAACTTGTAAATACCCCTTTTTCACTTTTAATCTCAATTTACAGGTGACTTACAGTGTCATAATTAATGACAATAACAAGAATTCTTTAAGATGATGCAATAAGCTGTATATGAAACATGGGTTAAACTGGGACCAAACAACTGCTGTCATAGTAAATGACAATTGTCTTAAGACATGGTTTAAGTCTGGTGTCAAACAACTGATGTCATCGCTAATGACACGCGTTGTATAATCACCATCTCTGATGGAGAAGAATGCACCATTTCGCACTTTGGTACGTATGTTTGCATAGAAAAGTAATGCATCAAAGGGGATAGATTGCACACCACTTCTCAAAAAGGGTAGTGCCTCCCCATGATTTATGTGTAACTCCAAAGTCTACACATTGTAGGTGCGGACAAGTATAATATATGTATGTAACAATTCTTTATTAAATCAAATTCAGTGCCTGCCAAAAGTATGTATGTTTGTCAACGAATGCATGTACGCGGATACTTACCAAAAGAGCATACACAACTCGATATACTACAAAGGCTTACCTGGGCCTGAAACCAGTCAACGACTGCAATTTTCATTCGCGGATGGTAGCACGTGCTGCCGAAGGCCGACCAACCAGTATCACATACCGTCTCAACCACAGGTAGTATTATTTCCTCAGAATGGGCTGTAATAAGCATTACAATAATGCTATTATTATAATTACTATTACACGTATTATTATTATTATTATTATTATCATTATTATTATTATATCACTATTATCATTATCATTGCTATTTATGTCATTATGATGATATCGATGACGATCATTATTATTATTATTATTATCATTATTGTTGTTGTTGTTGCTGTTGTTGTTGTTTTTGTTGTTCTTCTTCTTGCTGTTGTTGTTCTTGTTGTTGTCATGACCCTCTCCAGTGCCACAATGATATTACCGTATGGAATGAACCAGATAACAACGACAGCGACCTTGCACAACATCATTTAGTCACTGCCACTCTACTGCTGGCTGTTGTTGAAGGTGTCTGTTCTCAACAAAACCAACTAGCTAAAAACTTATAGTATTATACTATCCTGTTGCTGTTTTATTTTTTTTATTTTTTAAACCTGCCGCTGCTGCAGCCACTGTCACACTTGTTTGGATAATGGCTTGTGTGTTATCAATATTTCCTAAAGAGTGTTTGCTGAAAACATAAACCTTATCTATCATTGCACGGAACTGACAAGCTAATGGGGTTTAATGATCAGAGTTATTGTTGAAAATACATTCCATTTTAGTCGCACTACTGAGCAGCCATATAATGGAGCTGTAGGGGCATTCAGATACAGACATACAGACAGACAGACACACACACACACACACACACACACACACACACACACACACACACACACAAACACATACAGAAGACATTCACATACGCACACACACACACACACACACACACACACACCAATACAGACATATACATATACACAAACGCACACTTACATACACATACTCATACACGCACACACACACACACACACACACACATCCACACAAACACACACACACACACACACACACACACACACACACACACACAAAAACACACACACACATACACACGTACAGAAAGAGACATTCCATTCACATGAAATACGATGTGATACACACAGGTGTTGCTGACAACTTAATATCATTTTCCAGCTTAGGGAAGATAAAGATATCACACAACTATCAGATGTGTACTTGCGTTGTCGAAATTTTCTTTTCAGAATTCCTGTCCACAGCTTATGTCCTACAGCGTGCGATTGGACTGCTAATGTTATGGTTATTATAAAGCTATCAAAATAATTAACTAGACATAATTCAGATAGTAAAAACAAGTTCACCAGCTCTAACTGGTTGCATTAATCGAGATTTTATCGCAAAAACAATTTAAACATGTGTGGCGCTTTGGTCGAACCAGTGGCCGTATGCATAATCCTTACTTAGTAAACCCACTGCGGTAACCACGGGAAACTCCCAACACATTAGTAGTGTTCACTGTGGTTAACGCAATACGTTAACTAACGTATGGATTATGCATACGGCCACGTTTCTCATCTTCACTCTACTGCGCTGGGCACGACGCGACGGTAGAATAAATTTGCGCGCCAGCGGCAACCGTGTGTGAGGTGGCGGTTGAATTTTGCAACGCGATGTCAGCTGATCAGCCCCGGCAGACAATACGCAGAAGAGTTATTTTCCGTAACAATGGTTATGCAGTCAGCGGGAGGTGGAGTTCTAGGCGTCTCTAGTCATTAGAGTTAACTTTCGTGGTGCTGTCATAGAATTTATTCTACCTCTGTTCACTACGTTTGAATGCGGAAGTAGAATATATACACATTTCCTTGCCGACCGCTGAGCGCGGCGGTAGAATTTTGTACGTCATTGTCACCTGACCGGCCGGTAGACAACGCTTGCAACGCTCATTATATGTAACAATGACCACGCAGCCGGCGGTAGGCTAGACCGGCGGCGTCCCTTGTTACTAAAATTAGGGACTGTAAATTTTTAATGCTAGTGTCAGTTTAGTGTAATTTGCTCGCATCACTTAGGAAAAACTAAACTACAAGCTATCGAGTATTCAGTGATGTCACATACTTTTCATGATGTTTTCTGACATTTCTGCAGATTCTTTTATGATAGTGGGAGAACAGATGTGGAAATCAGTGAAATTGTGGGGGTGTCAAAAGCTACCGTTCAATGAGTTTCACCAAAGACACTGGGCAAAAAGAAAGTCTTTGCAAAATGGATACAGCAGTGACGTCACATAATTTTCATGATGTTTTGTAACCTTTCTGCAGTTTTATCTATGGTGTCATAATAACACAGGTGGACTTGTTTTGCTCGTTACTTTATACTGATTTTATAAAAAAAACCGCTTGTCAGCGGAAAAAGAGAGCGAGAGAGAGAGAGAGAGAGAGACAGAGAGAAAGAGAGAGAGAGAGAGAGAGAGAAAGAAAGAGAAAGGGGAGAGAGAAACAAAGGCGGAGAAACAGATAAAGAATGTGTGTGGGTGTGTTTGTGTGTGTGTGTGTGTGTGTGTGTGTGTGTGTGTGTGTGTGTGTGGGTGTGAGTGTGTGTGTGTGTGAGAGAGAGAGAGAGTGTGTGTGGGTGTGGGTGTGGGTGTGGGTGTTTGGGTGTGTGGGTGTGGGTGTGTTTGTGTGTGTGTGTGTGCCTGCGGGCTCAAATGTGGGTGTGTTTGCTTGTGCGAGTGTGTGTGTCTGTCTGTGTGTCTGTCTGTGTGGTGGAAACGGAGCCCGCATTTTTTGATGTTCATTAACACTGTAAATATAAAAAACATCCATAAATATCAACACCTTCCGATCATAATTTTCAGACCAGAAACAAGATATCGATGGCTTGGTGTTAAAACGGGCCATGTGTCTGGCACCAAATTTTACAGGAGAGTCAAAAAACTGTTTTCGCGTTAAGGAAAACAGTGTTTGCTTATAAGATATGACTAATGCACAAGGTAGTTCAATCAGTTATTAGTCTTAATGATGGGTATTATGCTTAATTTGGTCTTTTTAAAGAAACAGCCCATGTCCGGATTGGTCACTGGAAATATTCAGCTGCGAAACCGGCCATCCTACTTGACGTGCGTAAAGCCGGTTTGACAGGTGAGTTTTCCATTGCTCAAGCCGGCTATGTGTATTCAGATGGTTTAGTGTTTGGTGGCTAATGTCTTTTAACACTTCTATTATTCTTCAATAGCATTAGACTAGTGTGCTATTATATCTATTATACTTTACCATCCACTTAACAGGTGACTTGACAACTTCACAGGTGAGGTTTTCATTGCTCAAGCCGGATATATGTGTATTCAGATGGTTTAGTGTTTGGTGGCTAATGTATTTTAACACTTCTGTTATTCTGCAATAGCATTAGACTAGTGTGCTATTATACCTATTATATTTTACCATCCACTTAAGCCAACACACCAACCCCCAGCCCCACCCCTACGCCACACTTATATACAGGCAGACAATTTAAAATAAGATCAATAACCTTTTTTACAAATCACGTTTTATATCACACTTTGTTGTTATAAATTGCTCAATAAGAATTGATATAAGTATTTCAATGATCTGAGCATATGAATGAAATGATGATGACGATGGCGATGATGATAATATGCCGATGATGATTATGGATCACAACGATGGGGAGGGTGGTGGCCACGATGATGGTGATGGCGAAAAGGACAATGGTGAGGATGATAGCGATGATATTCCTTGACAAAATTACACTATTTCCATGTGAAAAATATAATGCATTCTAGAAAATGTACATAAATACTGCCGAGAAGACGAGACAATAAAATAGGTTGCAGGAGCCTAATTGAAAATGCCTCTTTGGGGCATTTGACAAAATATTCTCCCGAGACTACATGAATGTTCCGAAAAGGCAAGGACTAGTCTGTAAGTCTGGAGCCACCACTGCGTAAAATTCTATATTGTTTTCAGTAGGGGTCCTTTGGAAAAAAATTTCGCAATTTCAGTTTACATGAAAAGGGGGTCCAAAATTTGGCATTCTTTTGCATACCAGCTGCTCGCAGAAACTGAATCCGCTTAGACCCTTGAAAAGAGCTGCCTGCCAAAAATCTTTATTTAACAAATTCACCGATGTATCTCACAACTTTTGCGGTGTAGTTTTATGCTCTACAATTATTTCTACACAATCTGTCCAAAGGACAGATTTTTTACTCTGCTATTATCGACTCGGATAGTCGACACATTTTTTGCCAATTAGGCTCCTGCAACCTTGATAAAGTGATCGTAATGGCGTGATGAGAATGATGCAGATAATTATTATTAGTGAAAACAGACGAGTGGATGATGTCGAAGTTAATGGCGGCAATACTGATCAGAAAGTTGGATGATAAGCAAGGTTGGGCAGATCTGAGATTCCTTAAGCTCGGAGCGTAAACTTTAGATCAATTCACGTGAACTTGATCTGAGCTAAAAAGCTACAAGTGTAGGATTCTTAGGTGAAGTGATATTGATCTGAACTATACTGATTTCGGCTGTTTGATCTGAACTTGATCTGATCTGTAATTTTCTACTACTTTTCAGCTCCGTTCACAACTTCAGTCAACCTCAAAAATCAGAACCAAGTGTTTTGTTGTATTTTTTTTTTTGAGCGGAGCGAGTGAAAGCAGAGCGGCTTTAAAGGGGTGGGTGGCGTTTTCCAGTCATCAAAGTCTTTGTCGGTCAAACTTCGACATTTCAAAGTTTTGCCTCAGTGTGTAAAGCCGTAATCTATTCCCGTCTCAGTCCCGTTGCCTGTTGCAGCTGTTACTCACATCGGCATAACCTTGCGTGCGGCTGCTTGTCCACTGCAATCTCTCAGTCTCTCTGAGTTGGACTAAGAAATAGCAAGTGAATAGGCAGTTATTTCTTGTTCGATATACGCCTTGCTTAGACTTTATCCTCATCACTTTGACAGACATAATGTGCTGAGTATGTTTTTATCTAGATAGACAATCGAACACATGTTTTGTGTTATTTCTTCAAATGCTTCTTCATGTGCCAGCCGGTACCCAGCACCCTTGTGTTGGTCAGGGATGGCATGGGAATATTTTGAAAAATACTTGTGAAACCTTTTGTGGTTTGGAAAGAAAGAAGTGGTCTTTACGATCAAAGAGTAGGATAAAATGGACCATATCTTGTTGAGTACAGCAGCGGGGATGAGGGAGAGGGCACAATATATCCGGGGTGACGTAAAGACGTCACATGTATAATGTCTCTGGGGTGAAGAGAAGGAAAGAGAGACAGGGAGAGAGAGAGAGAGAGAGAGAGAGAGAGAGAGAGAGAGAGAGAGAAGGATACGAAGCAGTAGGCCTGAGGTAATAGAATTAAAAATGCAAGATGTCAGGCAACGATTGGGGGTTTGGGGGACAAGGCATTTTAGTTGGCTCCCCTCACTCCACTCCCTTTCTCTCTGTCTCTCTTTCCTTCTGTCTCTGTCCCTTCCTTTCTCTCTCCTCCCTCCATCTTCACTTTTGCGTTTTGTTTTCTTTCTTCTTCACTTGTTTCTACTATACTCTTACTCCACCACTTTCCTTTCGCCTACTTTTCCTTGCTCCTCTTTCTCTCTCTCTCTCTCTCTCTCTCTCTCTCTCTCTCTCTCTCTCTGCGTGTCTCTCTCACCCTTGTTTTCACCTAATGTATAGTAGGATCCATCTTATTTTCCTCTTTGATCGTGAAGACCAGTTCCTTCTGTCAGAACTCTAAAAAGGTTTCACGGTTATTCTACAAAATGCTCCCGTGGTCATCTCTGACCAACAAATGGAAGTCAAAAGTAATTTTAGCGTAAAGTGTCGTGGTTATGACATGAGCACTAAAATTATGCTGTTTTAATATAGTTATTTCAAATAATCAAAAACTTTATGGAGACAAAACTCCATGAAACACTACATACAATTACAAACAGATGATAAGTGCCTGCAAATCTATAGAATCAGAGCCTTAGCAGAACAAGATTATGCTTATGACAAGGGGGCAAACATCGACTAAACAGAATAACGCCTCAGGTTAAAGTAAACCTGACTGGATTTCTGACATACGACAGCCACTAAACATCAAAAGCAAATATTTCACAGAAATACCTATCCTAAGTTCATATAATCAAGGGGGTGATTCTCAACAGGAAATACCTATCTTAAGTGCTCGTGAACATGAAGTTTATTTACAACAGGAAATCTATTTGATTGTTTATTCATTTGTTTGTCAGTAGTGGTTGAAATTTACCATGTCTTGCTCTACGAAGACTGTAGTCTTTGACACTTATAATCAACATCTTCCTTTCACCAACTAGTCAAATGGTCATTAATATCACTGCGAGTCATAGCTTTCCTTTAAATTAAATGTTCACACGGTCATATTGGCACACGTTTGTTTACTGATGTCAAATAAGTTGGTAATGTGCTTCCAAATGCACGTTTTATATGTTTTCGTTTGAAGCTGATGCATCTGAAGTGTTGTTTGATATCAGCATGTCTGTAATGCTTATTTAAATGCTTAAAGCATAAAGTTTCCTATGACCATGTGTTTTTAGGGTTATCTAACTAATCAGGACAGTTCCTAATAAAGACGTTTTACGCTGCAAATGATTTACTTTATGATTAAGAATATCAAGATTTGTAGTCGGAGGGTAGGGGTGGAATCAAGGAGGTGATTTTCTAGAAATGTGTGTTCCAACATTACAGACTTCTAATTTTTGTTTTCACTCTTGATGTAGCACTACAGTAACATTCAGAGATTTCAAACTGTTGTTACTGTATATTTCAAAGATGTTTTTTTTTTTAATTAGGACCACCAAACTATATCGATTTCATTCAATTTTACTCAAAAGCTTGCGAACTTTGCCATGGATTATGATTTATGAACAATATTATGTATCAGCCATTATTTCATAATGTTTTAAACTACTTTGCTGTTTGTGTAACAGCAGCAGAGATTTACAATATTGCTACTGTAATATGCAGTGGGTTGTATTAGATGACGTTACCTGGATCTTTGATTACTATGCTTGCATTGTCAGGGTGTTTGCCAGTTTGTCAATATCTTATATGTAACAAAAATACTGTAAAATAACATAGGAGTAATCAGAGATGGCGCCACTAATGCTAGTTGGAGGGACGTATAAATGTAAAATGTAGGACGGTAGAAATTCATAACCAGAGTTGAAGAGAAAACCACTTACTTGGAGCAGTCCATTCGAGATGTACATTTTGTTGGAGCAATGTCCAAACTGCATCTCATCCTTTTCTTAAATATACATCCATCATCTGTAAGATAGTGTATATGTATTAAACGTGTTTAGCAGATTATCAGACACACTTTTGGCAGGATATGATGTTAATAAATTCAGCCCCGTCTTCAAAGCTGAACTCAGGTGGATTGTTAAGGTGGCTGACATATTCAGCGCCGGATCTGAGGACACTTTCAGGCATAACGTCTGGTTGCAGAATGACATCTCTTAATGATTCTTGTTTCATCCACTGTAGATCCTTGATGTGTTCAGAGGTCACAGAAATTAGCTTGTTGCACATGAAAACGAAACATCAGTCATAGAATTTCAAAACATGAGTTTAAATAACTTCGCTTTTATAGATCTCCTCGCGTATGCATTATTATAACAAATGTCTGAAATGTCGCCAAGCAGATGGACATCGTCTGGCAGGGGTACTCGTAGATTTTCAAACATGCAATAACAAGGTGGTCATCAAAGGGCATTAAAGTGCGACTAAAGTACTTTTATGGTGTAGTGCACGGAATCCTGTGAAATTACTATTTTAACATGCATCAGTGATTCAAACTTCCTACTGAGCATCTCAAACCCATCAAATGTAACGCGTTTCGAAGAAATCACAAAGAATAACACATGCCCATGCCCTCCTGTATTAGCGTCACCGCTGCTCGCCTCGCCAACACCGCTGTACACGGCTCAAGGCTATTACGCGTCGGGCTCAAGGCTATTACGCGTAATGCTGAACTCAGTAGGCTCGTTCCCACGTGGAAACAATGGGTTATTGTTGTGCGATAAACAGTAAGTCTTTCCCAACACACACTTATTTTGCTGAGTTAGTGGCCGCGGGTACCGGACAGCACGTGGCGGCATCTGTTTAAGTAAACACTGATGTGGACATGCATGCTAGCAAAGTTAGATCTAGATCAGACTAGTCTACTAAGTTGAGAGTAGTCTAGACTAGCACTTGGTGAACAATACAGAGAGCTAAACTGTGACAGAATGCTTGCTTACCATTCCTGAACTGGTGGTCCAATAGTCTTCTCCTCAATTGTATCCTCGTCATCTGTTTTTCGGCGCAGGGGCTCGAACTGATACGGCTCGACCGGTACTGCCATTGTTCTCGATCGAAAACACCGCGACTTATGCGCTGACGTGACGTTTCCGGTTCTGGTTTTCCGGGTGCTTTTCGGCGATTTCGCAAAATATCGAAAATAACTCTAATAATTTTGTTACAGTTTCAGAATAGGTTAAAAGTTGTAAAATTAATTTCGAAATATTATTTTTTTAGCACAAATGATGACTTTTGATCTAAAACTTGATATTGAAAATATAAAAACTGTCGGAAATCACATTTTTTTTCTAGCACATTAGTCGCACTTTAATACCTACGCTGCCTTATCGTTACATTATGGCCTTCTGTAGCAATGACCGGACTCGCCATCGAGGAAAATCCGCCACGGCCGGTGATAAAACCGGACACGTGTCGCGTCTCCTGGCGGGGAGAGGATTAGTCGGTTTTAGCGAGAAGGTTTCGGGGATGTTGATTATGACCGGAAATTTTAATTGCGATGTTAAACCCTTTCGGGACTGCTTTCAAGTGTGTACTTTTAACTAAAGATGCTTCCCAGTTAGGGCTATACACTTATCAAAAAAAAAAAAAAACAATTTCGAAAATAAATATCACATAGCCAGTATGAGCACCGAGCCATCGTTATATACCGAACATCTACTGATAAATGACATAACCGCGGGGATATACTATTGTTATCTTCTTTCGTTATGGCGTTGTATGGAGCAAATACAGCCGCTAGCGTTTTCAAAAATTCTTTACGAATCTGAAGAACGATCGTTTACGGAGTTCAAAAGCTAATATACGAATTATTACCATAAACTAGCCAGTCGTATTTCTCGATATGTCAGTGGGTGTAGCCCAAACTCAAAAGGAGCCACGTTCAGTGTACAGAAGCGGAAACAGAGGACAGTCACTCCAATCACTGACGTCGTGACAAATAATTCAAGATCGGTTTTTTCGTCCTTGTTTTGCTATTTCCTCATGGTATGTTACTTTACACCTTATCGCTTTTGTGAGTTTTGTTTTCAGTTTGTTAACTCTGATTACTTATAACATCTTTATAATTGCATGACAGAAGCTTATAATAACAAATTTGATCAGTTACAGCACAGTCTCAGAGCCAAACTTCCAATAGTCTGAAGAGCGATTTTCTAATGGTGAGGCATTTGAATGTTTGACACCTGTACATTGGAACCCTCTCATTCAGAGAGCAAAGAGGCAGAATGTTTCAAGTTTCAAGTTTATGTAGGCGAAAGCCAACCACACATACTGTACTGTCACATCAGTACAGAGGAATAATTCAAAAGGGAAAACAACAAACACAATAACACAATATCAAGAATAACAACAACATTATTATATACATAACTGTTAGTAAATTACATTTAGTCATTGGCATATCTATTCTCTTTCTCTTTCTCTCTGTCTCACTCTCTCTGCATTATTAGAGGAAGATGTTTCCGTTTAGCAGGTGTTTCGGCCCCTAACCCTGGCATCTGATATTCTAAAAGGGCTGAACCACAATTTGGTCATGAATGCCAAATGCCTGTCTGTTGAATTTTTTTTTTCTGCTTCGGAGTACCTAGATTGTTATTATTTATTTTTATTGGAAGAAGTTTTAAGCCACAATGTCCAGTTTTGAAATCCATTGTCCAATATCCTCTTGGCCACTGCGAAGCCACGGTGAATTTTGTAATTTTGGGATATAGTTATATTTATATCTTCAGTCAATGGAGTGTATGTGTACTTATAGTGGAACTTCGATATAAACTATGCTTTGGTGATTCGAAAAAGAATACATACCAAAATATACTTATTACCACAGTCCAGTAAATAATTTTTAAAAAACGAACAAATAGAAAGATAATAAATCCGAACATGTGAAATTCATAGTAAACATCAACGTTACTTGTTACTTGTAGCCGGAAACATCATCATAGCACTCTGGACATTGGTGCTCTGATCCCCATGCCAAACGTCTCCTTAAGGAAAAAAAAAAACTAACTGTGCCGTTTGACACCTGGTTGAGGACAGTTCTACTTATTCCAGCAAGTCTACAGCTCCTGGCACTTCCCTTCACCATGTGCATCTCCTTTATACAACTCACTGCAGGATTGTTGTCCCATGTTTTCACCTTCTCATCCCTCAGTGTCTTCTTTTCCAAGTATAAATATTGAAAAAAAAAAATGAATTTTTAATATCTGATTCCATTGTGTACTGGTTTGCGACCCTTCTCTTCATTCGTCTGTATCGACCTCCCTTCCTTTTAGTTTTGAAGAGATTTTAACTTTTCATGGAATTTGCTGTTTTCATTCCTTCATTCTTGAGGCCGAGAACAAGGCATATATATGTTCCCTGGTGTTTAGACCAAACATGGCGGTATGTGGATATTAACACTAGATCTAGTAGCGCTAGCTGACCACGCGCCATGCAGCTGTGTGACCTATTTTTACTAATGTTATACCGATCGGCGCATATATTGGCTGCTGCCTAGCCGTCAGCTAACCGATGTAAAAAATGCCTTTGTATTGGACTGGAATAGTAAAATATATTATTATTATATTCTATCACAGCATCATGTGGTTTAAAATTCAAACTTAGCGTGAGGTCGTATGAGAGTAGTCAGTTCATGCACACGGCTGTCAATGAATTACCGTCGTGCTGGTCAGAGTACTGAAACTGATTCAA
>JAWQUT010000986.1:4675-29877 GCA_033807755.1 Ellobium chinense
TCAGCCGATTTCCGTCAGGACAATTGGGGCACGACTGGCATTGCTACTTTTAAATTGGTATTACTTTACCTTTTATGTCCTTTGGAAAAAAAAGCAAACAACGCTAGTGTGGACACCTTGTTGCCAAATTGTACATAATTATTTTACTAAAATTTCTCCCACTTTTCCAGCGCTTGATAACTTGCATTCAACGTAAGACACGAAAGGATTGAAACTAATAATACTGAATATGTTTAATATGAATATAACTAAAACTAAAATTTTATCGAAAATATATTGCCCACTTTTCACATCATTACATATATACAGAAAAGATCAAAGCAAAGTACTGTGGTAAATGTTTAAAAGGAATATTGAATCAAAACTAAAACTTATTATCAAAAATTCAGCTTCAATATGTTTGTTTTAACAGCTTGCACACATATCAAATGAAAAGACCCAAACATATTACTGTTTGAAAGGAATATGAATCAGCAATTAAAGTACTAAAAATCCAGCCTCAATTTACTTGTATGGACACCTTGCATACACCATATGAACAGATAAAAGCATTTCACTGGAGTAAATGTTAAAAAGGAATGTGAATCAGCAACTAAACTTGTTAAAAATTGAGCCTCATTATACTTGTATTGACACCTCGCACACATATTATAAAATGAAAAGATTCAGTCATATTACAGGTGTAAATGTTAAAAGGAATTTGAATCAGGAACAGATAGGCCTACAGCTTCAATGTACTTGCATTCACACTCTGCATACATCATCAATCTGTGGTAAATATTTAAAGGAATATAAAACGGCTAAGATTAAAGATGACTAGAGGGAGAAAGGGGATATAGCTGAATCAAACCCGAACAACGTCATCTATAGACTCGGTAGCACTTGAATAAAAGGGTAAAAGTATGATGATGTAAAAAAAAAAAAGAAAGGGGAAAAAGGGGGGGGGGGGTCTTGTATGATGGAAACGCTACCAAAACGGATACTTTTTAGTGACTCAAAAAATTATCATATCTTGTTGTTGTTGTTGTTGTTGGTGTTGCTAGTGCTGTTGCTGTCTTGAATTTGTATTCAGGCAATAAATAAATGTTATAAATAGAAAAAAGGGAGGGGGTAATCTCATACGAGGAGGGGTAGCTTGATACCGGTATGAGACTACCCCCTCAGATTACCGGGGGGTAGCTTGATACCGGTATCAGATTACCGGGGGGTAATAATTGAGGGGGGTAATCTGATCACGGTACACCCGGTAGCTTCGAAGATGTTTGATCAAATGAACGGAGACTGAATTAAGAAAATTATTTACACATAACCACCTTCCCAACATCTCCCAACCCTTCCCCGACCTCCCACTAACACACACACACACACACACACACACACACACACACACACACACACACACACACACGTGCGCGCAGAAGGAGAGATAAAGAGAGAGAAACACAAAAATACACATGCACAATGTAGTATTGATATTATTACTGACACAAATTGGGCATCTTGAGGTTTGTGACACCTGTTAGAAGGGCGAATCAAACATAGTGTACAACCCAATTAATCCGCTAATATATAAAATCCCCCTTTTTTGGGGCCCTGCCAGCCAGTGTTAGGGTGTAGAAATGTGTAAAATGACCTGTGATCTAAATAAAGCATCCAGTTGTAAAGTTTCAGGTACAATTTGAGCCTTCTAGATAAAAAAATAAAATGTGTAGATCTATGTATTCGCACGCGGTCAAAACCAGCCAAATGAAAATTTGGGGACCAAATCAGAATTTGAGGTGATCTTTTTCAAAAGACATTTGTGAAAATTTTTGGGCGTTGACCCCCCTTTTTCTTCCCGTTAAAAGATCGGGCAAAAGAAGTACTTTAACCTCAATGGAAGAAATTTCCCCAAATCACAGTGGTATATTTAGAATAACGCAAAATGTTAATAGGGCCAAAAGAGGAAAAAACAATAGGTGTCAAAGACCTTGACAACCTTAAGGGAACCAATCCATGAGACTTTAAACTTTGGCTTTGTTACCTCCCTTAATGGTGGTCGGGCATGTCAAAAAATAAATGCTTTTCCTTTTTCCGTTTTTACTTTTTCCCTGTCAAAATTATCTATGGTGCCCACTGAGTCAATTTCGCGAAGAAAAAGCATCGTTCTGTTACCGTGCACGTATGTAATGGTTACAGACCTGTAATAGGATTGCACCCTTTTTTCTTCTATGGGCTATATTAACATTTTGAGCTGCCCTCTGAACCCAAAGTTTTAGCTTTCACCCAGACCCATATCAGATTGGAGCTCATTATGTGGCCCAAATTTTAAGACTTACCCAACCCTAGCAAGCCCATTGAAATTTTGAGCTTGGTTGCTATTTGTAAACAGACCCTACATTTTTCACTGGTCAATGCCAAACCCCTCCTCTTCCGCCTGAGCACACCCTTGACCTGGCAGTTCCAGCCCAGGGCTAAATCGTGCCTGGTAAAATAAAGTAAAATGGACACAGATTCCCATGATATCAAAATTTTCCCCCTGGAGCCCTCATTACTGGGAAGCAGGGCATGCCAAAAAAGGGAGATGAAATATACCCCCTAAATTCTAGGACCACAAAGTGAAAGTACAATTACAGACTTGTAACCTAATATGGCGTAACAAAGAGAGCTAGAGTGACCGGGATTTGGCCCTTACGTTTAGAGTTATTCCCCTTCCTCGAATAGCAGAGACGAATGGCAAAAATGATGACGTTCCAGCACTGTCAGCAACTACAGATATCTTTATCTGACAATATAATATTCAGCTTTTAATTAGGGTTCTGTTCAAATTCAATAGTAAAGTTTAATCGTGTAAGCCAGGTAAAGAATTCTGCATTTTTATTCTTATTATTAAACATCATTTTGTTTGACACACCTGCTGTTTAAAATGAAATAGATCAAACTTCTTGTTGATTCTAAGAATCATGTGTTTGAGAAAGATTAGTGGACAGAGATCATGTGGCAATTCGCCCGAAGTTTCTATGTTGTCTCGGAGAAAATTACGGCGTATCAAATGAGCGAGGATGAGTGTCAAAAATAACATTCAATTTGTCTAAAGGACAGTGACTAGACATGTCTCAGAGTAGTAGACGTGCCATGAAATCCCATCATGTTAGCGTCTAGCATTACAATTTGTCGAGTTCAGCGCTGATCAAAGGAAAAAACAGACACTATATTTTTCAAAGTACCGGTAAGGCTGATCTTCTACACAACGTCTACTTCTAGATTACACGAAAAGTTCGGGGAGAGGGTATGAGGCGGTGGGGTGGGAGGTGGGGAAAGGGGAGAAGTTTTGCCAGCGGAGAAGCATTATTGAACTGTCACTTGTCAGCCAGGCATAGATCCAGATCTATTTATCTTATAGGATAAAATGTATGATATGGTAGCTCCATTTCGTGAATGTGATGATATATATTTCTAATTATAAATTGGAGGCATAGTAAAGCCTTTGATAGCAAAATAGATTATACGAAAAGCATTTTAATAATTGCGTAAGTTTGTCTCTTGCTCTATACCTTGAAGGAACATTTGGACTCGACTCATTCAAGTTTGCTGAATTTTGAAAAACCAGTATTGAGATATACCAGGTCTGAAAAGTTTGCTCGAAAAGAGAGGGGGTGGGGACCCTGATTTCGACTTACTTGTATTCGAGGAAATCATGTTTGACAGTATTGTCCGCTTTATAGATTTAAGGCTTTGAAGCTTAATCTCCCCTCCCCCCCCCNCCCCCCCCCCCCCCCCCCCTTTCATCTTAAGATTCTTAACTTCATTTTTTAAAATGCATTTAGATCTAGGCACTTCAGCACTCGGAGAGTCCTGGAATGCAAAATTATTCCGATTATTCCGTTTCCCATCCATACATTTAATGACTGAAAGTATTTTCCATAAATCACAGCTGATAAATGTGTGAAATTTTAGAATTAAGATAAAATATTGCACCTATCGATGCATGCTTTCATTTACTCTTTCCCATCAATCTCTTTCTATCTGTGTTTCTCTCTCTCACTCACTCTCTCTCTCTCTCTCTGTCTCTTTTTTTCTCTATCTTGTTATCTCTTTTTCTCTCTCTCTCTCTCCCATGCTATGACAAGAAATCAAAAAAGGGGAATTGCTAGGCTGTCCACCCCCCCTCCCCGGCGGGATCCATCACTGTTTGTAGCAGCTGACCGAAATTGCACGTAGGTGTTAACATGGAATGTGGAAATAGCACCATTCGTTTTCATGCCTGAAACAGAAAATTGGGATCATGAGGGGAAAAAGAGGGGTGGGTGGGAGGAAAGAGGTGTGGATTCCACAAAGTAATCATATAATAAGTCTATATATAACGGAGTAGACTAGATTTATCTCAAGAAAATATACACATCAAAACAACACACACACACAAGGAATGATACACAAATCTTAGTGATTTCCACTCCGAACCAAAGGTTAACAAAGCAAGCCAGGCGTAACCGTGGCCTTGTGTCGTCACTGAGAGAGAGCGAGTGAGGAAAACAAAGGGGATGCAGTCACAGCTGGTCAAGGAATGGGCACGAAATTTGACTTGCGAAAAAGCGATTAGCACGCGTGTAGTCTTATTTTTAGGGTGGCTTGTGGCGATTACAATAAGTAATTGAATAAGACGTATAGAAGAGACTTGATTGCACAGATATTGTAGTTTGTCTTATCATCAGAGAAACAATGGACAGCTTTAAATAATTCTTTTTTTCTTTGGTTGCTTTTTCCACATGTCGACTTCACACAAGCGTATTCACTGTAATGTAGCAGTATGTTACATGGCCTATCTTGAATCAGATCTTTCTCAAACATCTTCTAGGCGCTTTGACATTTTAACATTCTCTCAGATATGCACGCAAGCTCACTTCAGTACAATAAGTATGAGAAGACACGCATACCTAAACACACACATAAACACACACACACACACACACACACACACACACAAACGCACACACACACACATACACACACACACACACACACACACACTTACGCACGCACATACATATTTATCATCTCCTGTTTACCTTAAATCGGGTACACTCGGTGCATGTACACCCTGCTACTCCTCCATGGATGATGAGACTTATGAAAAGAGATAGATGAATGTCTGAAGATAATGATGCCCTAACGGAGAAAGAAATAGCAATAACAATAACAATAACAATAATTTTATTAGCTCAGGTATACATACTCAGTAGACATAATAAGAGCAAACGATACCAGATAAAGCATTGCAATTAGAAAGCGACGAGCATAACATACTGAAGCGCAAAACACACATACAAAAAGAAATGAAAGAAATAAAATAGCACTGGTGCAGTCAGGTAGGACCTGTCTCAGGAAAGGGTTTGCAGCATACTTAGCGTGAAAAGGGCTTTTCTCTCTCCACTGGCAATTTATAGCAGGAAAAAGAAGCCAGGAAAGAGAAGAAAAAAGGTAGAGAAACTGAGCAAGTTTGACAGGGCTGGTGCCTCTTAGGAATCTGTTGACACCTGTCAAATCAGATGGATTACCCTTGTCAAAAACCCTTGTCTAGAGTTTACCGTTAGGTTTTCAAAGGCCCTCACTCATTCTATTTCGCCCCCACCAAAATCAGTCCAATAAATTCATGCATGAAAAATACGTGTGCACAGAGTAAACTAATCTTTTAAACCCAGCACCCACCAGATATTTATAAACCGGCGTTCTGATAATCTTGAAAAAAAAATTATTACAAAAATGTGCAGATTGTTTACTATCGTCTCGTTTCATAAAATCGACATGAATTTACAACTAAAAATTTGGCGACCGTGTCAGTCAAAGAGAACCGGGAATATCTACATAAAAGGCTACTGGAGAAACCAATCGTCTGGATGGTGCCTTACACACTCGAACACTGCAGAGTCCATGACGAATAGAACCACTGTTGAACCAAGGTGGTGAAAGTCGCTGTCATGTTGGCGTCATAAACCATAACTCCAACTCATCTCCAGCATATTCTGTTTCGTAACCAGCCATCCATTCACCAAAATACAGTGCCTTCTAGAATCAGATAATAATATGTATAATATAAAAAGGGCCTATATCCTGTGACATAAAAGTGTGTTACACGTTACGGTACACAATTTTGACCTTTGACCTGCTTTTCAATACTTTGATTGGAAGCCTTGGAGACCTCAAGCCGCACAAATATGTGACGTCATTTCTTTTGTAACTATTTTTACTGCCGTGAGGTTTCCCTCCGTCTAGAAAAAAAATATTTCAGCCTGTCTTTCTTATCGCTTGTCATCGCTCTCTTCACATTTCAGTTTCCGTTCAGTTAAACATTTGAATTAAAAGTACTTGAAATGTCACAGTGTTTCTGTGGTCTCAAGTTTCACCCATGATTGTCAGCTGTTTGGATTTACTTTGTGTCACGTAACTGTGTGGTTCATTCAGTTCAGGTGTGATTGATGTTTCTCAAACAGAGTGATGGCCACTTCAGGGTCTTTTTCACGATTAAAAGTGCATTTTTTATTAGCTAGAGTTTTTATGATAAGCCCACTTGGACTGTAAACCATTGAGAAACCTTTGCTAAATTTTATTGGCGGTGCAAACGTACATCAAACCGACTATTATAATATTCGTTCACTAGGGGCTCGCGAATACGATAAGTGTACAACTCATTTCATAACTCTGACATTATCAAACAAACACTCATCGCAGATCCTCTATATCTTTTGCATTAATTTCAGATATCCACAGATTCCAGAAGTGGAGAACAAACTGAAAGACATAGCTAATCCCTGTGAAAAATGATACAGACCTTTTTCCTAGCAGGCGATGACATGTGAGAGTAATAAAAATTAAACCACGCCATTCGCACAATACTGTGAAATACGGAGACTAGACGGCAAAGAAGCCGACTGCACTCTCTCAGACTGTCTTGATACACTAAGTATCATTCCATTGTTATGTTGTTGGTTTTTTTTTTTTATTTGGACCTAGAGAGATTGCCACATCTTCTTTCAAGCTGAGCAGTTTCAACTTTAAAATGTTAATGCAATTGGAAGCAGTTTGTGTTTGTTTATTTGTTTGTTTGTTTGTGTGTGTGTATGTTTCTGAATCAAGTTTTTAATACAGTTGACTCCGCTTAGTCGCAGCTCCTCGGGATCAATGAAAAGGTTGCCATTAAGCGGGGTTGACATCATGCGGAGCTGATATTTTCGGCCATTTATTGCAAGAGGGGCGGGGCCGAGGAGTCAGGACGTTGTTCTAGCCTAAGAGTATTTGATCGCCGAGGCCTGTCTCATTGGTCACCTCGCCGGAGCCTGGCAGACAACAAAAAATATGATGGCGCGGTCGCGAATGACCGTCTACTCATATGATTTTTCTAGCTATTCTTTGATCTAGCGGCAAATCCACCAAACAGCTCAGGGGCTCAGCGCAATACGGTGTTTGCATTCTCCGCCACTTGGTGATGGAGTGGTTTTGGATGAAAGGGTGGGGGAAAGGCGGGGCGGAGTAGGCCCTACCGCGCTCGGCGCAGAAGTGTTATCGGGGATAGCCGAGGTCAAGGCGATGGGGGCGGCGGCGAGGGGAGGTGGAGAGGAGGGGCTTATCATAACTGTAACGGCGTGGCAGCTGTCACTCAGTCAACCGATCTTACCCTCCATCGCGCAGTTTCAGCCGTCGGTGTAATTATTTATTCATCCTTCTGCCACTGTGGTGTTGAGATTATCCGGAGTGAGTTGCGATTATCCAGTGACTTTTATGTAGAAAATTCGGTTCCATGTGGAAAGTTGCGATTAAGCAGAAGTGGCGATTAAGCGGATTCGACTGTATTTTTTAATATGCCATAGGAAATCACGACAACTAGTGGCAGATTAAGGCATGGGTATGATGCACAGGTGTCCAAAGCCCCGCGCTGATAGGAGACCCCGCGGAGGAGGACGAGAAAAAAATTAGGGGAGAACCAGAGGGGTAGAGAGAGAGAGAGAGTAGGGGGGATAGAGGAGTGAGAACGGGAGTCCGAATGTTTATTATTGTTGCTAAATCATGCCCTTATCATGCCGACTTATTCTACAAAAAGGATCACCATTTAAGCGCAACGGACTGCATTACGCCCAATAATAACAATGAAGAGTTGAGGGTATGCCCTGTCTTTTCAGAGAAAAGAGGGGAAGAGGGAAATAGGGGGCCACAGTAAAACAACAAAAGACGTGTTCCTGGTTTCAGATTGTCTCAGGTGTGTATGTGTGTGTGTGTCTCTCTCTCTCTCTCTCTCTCTCTCTCTCTCTCTCTCTCTTTCTTTATTTCTCTCTCTCTGGTTCCCTTTCTCTCTTTCCATAGACATAAACACAAACAAACAAGCACGCGGTCTCTCTCTTTCTCTCTTTCTCTCTCTCCCTCTCTCTCTCACATGCACACACACACACACACACACACACACACACACACACACACACACACACGTGCGCGCAGAAGGAGAGATAAAGAGAGAGAAACACAAAAATACACATGCACAATGTAGTATTGATATTATTACTGACACAAATTGGGCATCTTGACAACCATAAGGGAACCAATCCATGAGACTTTAAACTTTGGCTTTGTTACCTCCCTTAATGATGGACGGGCATGTCAAAAAATAAATGCTTTTCCGTTTTCCAGCACTTTTTCCAAATCAAACTTATCTATGGTGCCCACTGAGTCAATTTCGCGAAGAAAAAGCATCGTTCTGTTACCGTGCGCGTATGTAATGGTTACAGACCTGTAATAAAATTGGATCCTTTTTTCCTCTATGGGCTATATTAACATTTTGAGCTGCCCTCTGAACCCAAAGTTTTAGCTTTCACCCAGACCCATACCAGATTGAAGCCCATTATGTGGCCCAAATTTTAAGACTTACCCAACCCTAGCAAGCCCATTGAAATTTTGAGCTTGGTTGCTATTTGTAAACAGACCCTACATTTTTCACTGGTCAATGCCAAACCCCTCCTCTTCCGCCTGAGCACACCCTTGACTTGACAGTTCCAGCCCAGGGCTAAATAGTGCCTGGTAAAATAAAGTAAAATGGACACAGATTCCCATGATATCAAAATTTCCCCCCTGGAGCCCTTATTACTGGAAGAAGGGCATGCCAAAAGAGGGAAAAGAGGAGATGAAATATACCCCCTAAGTTCTAGGACCACAAAGTGAAAGTACAATTACAGGCTTGTAGCCTAATATGGCGTAACAAAGAGAGCTAGAGTGACCGGGATTTGGCCCTTACGTTTAGAGTTGTTCCCCTTCCTCGAATAGCAGAGACTAATTGTGGCAAAAATGATGACGTTCCAGCACTACCAGCAGCTACAGATACCTCTATCTGACAATATAATATTGAGCTTTTAATTAGGGTTCTGTTCAAATTCAATAGTAAAGTTTAATCGTGTAAGCCAGGTAAATAATTCTGCATTTTTATTATTATTATTATTAAGCATCATTTTGTTTGACACACCTGCTGTTTAGGATGGAATAGAAAGATTCGTGCCCTCGTGCTATCCCCCGTCCGCAAAGCACTGGCTAGACAGCTTGGCCTTGAGGCTAGAACGTATTTGACGCAAAGACGTTATTACACTAGACCCCGCACTCGCTACTCGTGGCTCAGCGCGCGGCGTGAACAGACCCAAAATGGCACCGACGGTGGGGCAGGCAGGTTAGCGTGGCCAGTTGTGAAGGCTAGGCTTTGCGCAACAGATGAGGGAGTGTGTGTGCGTGTGTGTTTGTTTACGTCGCATTTTATGTGTAACAGTGCCTTTAAACCGACATTTTTCATGTTAAAGGCAGAATATAGCATAAATAAAAAAAAATATGACAGAATAAGTAAACAATTGTAGATTTTGAATAGAAAAACTATTGTATTATAGCTGTCTAAATTTGTGGGGTTTTTGGGGGGTTTTGGTTTGTGTCCTTTTCTGACCTTTTCCCTCTGCATTAAAAAGGTAGCCCTGAAAACGGCTGTTGTTTTGTTGTTGTTTTTTTTAATTATGTTTTGGCTTAAGCTAGCCCTTAAAAGGACTGTTGCTTTACTTGTGTTAGCCCTGACAAGGGCTGTTGGTTTAAGGTAGCCCTGAAAAGGGCTGGTGATTTATTTAATTACCCCTGAGAGGGGCTGTTGCTTTACTTTTGTTAGCTCTGAAAAGGGCTGTTGGTTTAGGGTAGTCCTGAAAAGGACTGCTGTTTTACTTTGGTTCGCCCTGAAAAGCACTGTTTGCCATATTAGCCCTAACAAGGGCTGCTGGCAGCACTAAGTAGGACCATCGGATGTGCTGCTGGCACATTAATCCCACAAAAACATGATGAACTACTTGTATAATTGCAGTGGATAATGGTACTTCATGAAAGTTAAAACAAGCTGATAATAATAACCGCACATCATTTTATCGCTGGTGCAGGAACAGGACAGTTTTGTCGTTTGTGCCTGACAGATCCCAAATTGTGATGCACAACTTTCTGTGAATATACAGCATAAGAAGCTTGACCTTCAGTCCAGCTTAAAAATCTTCGTCCAAGAATTTGTGCACTGCAGACTTTGTCATTTTTTACAAGCTTTCCCATGTGTCCCTTCTTTACTTATGTTGCTAATCCATTTTTGGAGTCGTTCACGATCATTATTTAGAAAGCTTGAAAAAAAAAAAGGATAAATAATATTAATAATAATGAATCAAAGTCAGCCGTATTATAATTCAAGTAAACTCTCACATGATTCTTATGAAAGCTTGTGAGACAAAACATTTTTTAACACCTGGATACTTCAGTAATTGTTATGTTGGGAAATACAACCTGTGCACTGTTGATGTTAAACATTTCTAAATTCCGTCTTTCAGATGAAATGGTTCATTCTCTCTTTCTCTCGTACACCTCACCCAAGCAAACACTACTCCTAACTCACTGAAATTTATTCCAGGACACTGTAAGTGTGTTATTCCTGTGAAAGGTAGGCTTATGTGCCATGAATTTTCAACTAGTTACCCCCCCCCCCCCCCCCCCCCCCAAAAAAAAATGCAGACTATTTATTGTCCATCATAATCGTAGACTAACCTAGGTTTAGCACCTACTGTGCCGTGCTCTTTTCTGAACAGCATTATCGGAAGAAGGCTTTAAAAAGGGACTTCAGCCAAACAGCACATCAATCTGCACGATAAACAGTGATCTAAACGAAGGGACATCCAGTTACGGCAGTGCAGTCAGCAGAGTAGGACTGTGCCTACCGATATGGCAGTATGAACTCAGTGTACATGATTGTCTAACACCAGGCTAGTCTAGGCATAGTGCAGCGTAGTCAGTATAAGTCTATGCCCTTCTCCCACGGCTCAATTGTTCGCAGAAGATAAATCAACATGCTAGTTCAATGCCTTAACTCCGTCATTCACTTTTGCATGATTAGTTCTTGCAGATTTATTGTAGGCTTGTATTCAAGCATCATGTAACTCACGACATGAATGTGCGACTGTAGACCATTCACGTCCATCGGCTCTTCTAGGTTATTGGGCCATCACACTGTTGCAGTGATTTGTGAGCTAATAAAACACTTTTTCAAGCCTAAATCATTGCATAAAACACAAATTAAATGACTACCCATGAAAAGTGTACGGTGATCCTTTGGTACGCCGGTTGTAGCACTTAAAAACACAACAGTTTTGCACTATCCTTCCGTCAACAATCCCTTCGCTACGATTGTAAACAAGGCCGCTGACCTGTTACCTCCGCCCCATTCAAAATGGCGTCGGACGGGTCAAGTGTTCTTAGGTCACGTGACCCAGTGCGGACTCTAGTTAGTATTATAACCTTTTTGACTTTGCATAACGTAAGCCTGTGGGTTGACTGGGGCAGGCAAAGGCATTATATCATTTTGACAAACACTTGAAAGGCTGTTTTACTGGAATAATAGAGTATCATATAATTTAATATGGTCTGTAGGACGATTCAGCTGTCCTTTAAAGGTCAACCCCGCTTAGATGACCTGGATAGTGGATAGTAGCGTAATCGAGCTCAGCTTCTAAGGTATGATAGTGCCTGCCCTTAGGTGTGATGTCAGGAGGCCACAGGCTAGGCACAGCCTTGCATTCGCAAGGTGGCAGCGATACCGTTTTTGTCCGAAGAAGATGACGATTTCGACCCAGAACTGTTGTCTATTTAATTTTGTTCGAACTCAAAAAAAAAAAACAAACATCAGTGGAATCTTCGTCGATGTGATTAGTCTGTGCATAGAGGGAGTACCTAGGCATATGCTAAACCGGCGAAGTTGATACGCGGACCAGTTTTCCCAACTTTACACACCAATTCCTTAACGACAGCTCAGCCTATCTGCATAAATTTAGCATCAGTGAAAAGCTTAAGCTTTCCTCCTCAATTTCACATCAGTAATATTACATCTCATTGCGTAATAGCCCTGATAAAGCCTTAGGGGTAGGCTTCGCACTGTCTGCCTCGCCGTGTCTGAATGGCATTTTTCAGTGATCAAACTTCTTATTGATTCTAAGAATCATATGATTGAGAAAGATGAGTGGACAGAGATCAAGTGGCAATTCGCTCGAAGTTTCTATGTTGTCTCTGAGAAAATTAACGGCGTATCAATGAGCGAGGATGAGTGTAAAAAAAATGAGACTCACATTCAATTTGTCTAATGGACATGTCTCAGAGTAGTAGACGTGCCATGAAATCCCATCATGTTAGCGTCTAGCATCACAATTTGTCAAATTCAGCGCTGATCAAAGGAAAAAAATAGACACTATATTTTTCAAAGTACCGGTAAGGCTGATCTTCTACAAAACGTCTACTTCTAGATTAGACAAAAAGTTTGGGGAGAGGGTATGAGGCGGTGGGGTGGGAGGTGGGGAAAGGGGAGAAGTTTTGCCAACGGAGAAGCTTTATTGAACTGTCACTTGTCAGCCAGGCATAGATCCAGATCTATTTATCTTATAGGATAAAATGTATGATATGGTAGCTTTATTTCGTCAGTGTGATGATATATATTTCAAATTATAAATTGGAGGCATAGTAAAGCCTTTGATAGTAAAACATTATACGAAAAGCATTGTAATAATTGCGTAAGTTTGTCTGTTGCTGTATACCTTTAAGGAACATTTGGACTCGACTCATTCAAGTTTGCTGAATTTTTTTAGATATACCAGGTCTGAAAGGTTTGCTCGAAAAGAGAAGGGGTGGGGATCGTGATTTTGACTTACTTGTATTCGAGGAATTCGTGTTTGACTGTATTGTCCACTTCATAGATTTAAGGCTTTGGAAGCTTAATTCCCCCTCCCCCCTCCCCCCTTTCATCTTAAGGTTCTTAACTTCATTTTTTTTTATATGCATTTAGATCTAGGCACTTCAGCACTGGAATGCAAAATTATTCCGATTATTCCGTTTCCCATCCATACATTTAATGACTGAAAGTATTTTCCATAAATCACAGCTGATAAATGTGTGAAATTTTAGAATTAAGATAAAATATTGCTCCTATCGATGCATGCTTTCATTTACTCGTTCCCATCAATCTCTTTCTATCTGTGTTTCTCTCTCTCTCTCTCTCTCTCTCTCTCTCTCTCTCTCTCTCTCTCTCTCTCTCTCTCTCTCTCTCTCTCTCTCTCTCTCCCATGCTATGATAAGAAATCAAAAAAGAGGAAATGCTTGGCTGTCTCCCTCCCCACCCCCCTCCCCGGCGGGACCCATCGCTGTTTGTAGCAGCTGACCGAAATTGCACGTAGGTGTTAACATGGAATGTGGAAATAGCACCATTCGTTTTCATGCCTGAAACAGAAAATTGGGATCATGAGGGGAAAAAGAGGGGTGGGTGGGAGGAAAGAGGTGTGGATTCCACAAAGTAATCATATATATAAGTCTATATATAACGGAGTAGACTAGATTTATCTCAAGAAAATATACAGATCAAAACAACACAATCTTAGTGATTTCCACTCCGAACCAAAGGTAAACAGAGCAAGCCAGGCGTAGCCGTGGCCTTGTATCGTCGCCGAGAGAGAGCGAGGGAGGAAAACAAGGGAGATGCAGCCACAGCTGGTCAATGAATGGGCACGAGATTTGACTTGCGAAAAAGCGATTAGCACGCGTGTAGTCTTATTATTAGGGTGGCTTGTGGCGGTTACAATAAGTAATTGAATAAGACGTGTAGAAGAGACTTGATTGCACAGATATTGTAGTTTGTCTTATCATCAGAGAAACAATGGACAGCTTTAAATAATTCTTTTTTTCTTTGGTTGCTTTTTCCACATGTCGACTTCACACAAGCGTATTCACTGTAATGTAGCAGTATGTTACATGGCCTATCTTGAATCAGATCTTTCTCAAACATCTTCTGTGTGTCATGGATAGAAAAATCCTGCAAATAGAACTGTGTTTACTCGAAATAAATATGGGTCTGTGTTACTACTATAGCACTGGGTGGGGTGTGTGTGTGAGAGAGGAGGGGGGAGGGAAGGGGAAGGTTTGATATACAAAAAAACGTTCATGCTTTCTATAGTGTGAGCACACCATGTTCAGCTTGTATCATTCCTGCAATGTCCGGCAATATCTAGGTACTCTTCCATCTGTTGCAATTGCTTGATTTAGAGTAAGAGGCACGGATAGGCAAGAGAAAGCACACATGACAGAGTTCCTTCAGATAACGACATGTTGATAATATCTACTCGTAACTGATACCACATAAGGAGGATGTTGGAAGAATGATGGAGAGAGGAAAAGGCCCAGCATTGCTCTAACTCCGGTAACACTGCTATGTTTTGGCGCTTCTGTACTGAATGTGAACTAACGAGATTCACACTGGCAAACACACTACTTTTACCCTCCTATTTACGCTTGCCAGATCTATTGTAATATGATAAAGCTGTCTCTTCGATCCAACTCATGAAATTTGCATCACTGTAATTATCTGAGAGATGCAAAGGCTACCTTTGTATTCAGTAATACATAGGCGTAAGCGACAGGAGCCATGCCTGCCATTTCAGGTACTCTTTTTTTCAATGGAAACACCGAACTCTGGTCTTTCTAAACAAATGGGGTGTGATTTGTTTAGTCTTTATGTATATGGATAGGGGCAGTCCTTTTATTTAGCTGCAAAGAAAATATCAGTCTCTAGGCAAGCCAAAATTTTATTGTAAAAGCCCCCTTGAGCCACTTTATAAAATTTTCTCCTCGAACCACAGAATCATTCCGAGATGGTCGAGGCTGGTCCGCAGATCTGGTACCACCACTGTGCTTAAATTATATACTATTTAAAGTGAAGGTCCTTCATTTAGATGTTTCAGAATTTCAATTTAGATGAATAGGGATGAAAATTAGGCCTATAAATAAAGCAAAATCGTTGCACAGCTCCCAACGGTTAGTATAGTCTTCATGATGTGTGTTTATAAGCAGCATCAGTCAATCACCGGTGTAAGGCTGGGTATTCCTTCTCCTATATCCACCACTATTCCGGTTTCCCCACCACTGGTGAAAAGACACGCCTCTGGGGACTGCACCACAAACAATGGTGGGATTTAAAATATTTCGAACATTACCTGAAATGTTAAGAGATTACAGAAAATTCACATCATGAACAGCAAACATTCATTTTTGATTCGACTCGAGGCTGGTCTAGGGCATATCTGTCCATCGGAAAGGTTATGTAGACGGGGTCTTAGATTTCCGAGACACATCGCGGCTTTTTCATCAGCCTTTCCTGATTCTGTAAAATAAATCTAACGTTTTTAAGCTTAATTCACTGCGAGAAGTCTAGCCTTGTTTAATGAAAGAGTGTTGCTGGAGTAGGCAACTGGTTTTCGTAAACGTTTTTTACTCCGCATTTTGTAAAACGAACATTCACTTAAAGGCCTACACTTTCACAGGTCCTCATTTTTCAAAGGTCAGTGAATGCTCAGAATCATCAAAAATGTCTTATTCGTTTCCCAATTTTTTTTTTTAAATGGCTATTTAGAAAAAAAAGGCCTATCGAAACAGATTCCAGAATTCTCCAGTACAACCAGAGATGACAAATTAATTTGTTAATATCGTGCATACACGCTCGAACGAGCTGCGACATAGGAATTTGTACCTTTTATAGTACTTTTGTTTTCAAAAACGAAAAAAACAACTGGAAAGACAAAAAAAAAGACAGAGGCGTCAACCATAGAAATAATTGTTACCAATCTTTCAGCCGAACTGATATTTTTGCGCTTGTCTTTTTTGCTTAGAAGAATACGAATAACGACAACTTTTCTGTAATACAAGGTTGAAACGGAGCACTAAGTAATAGAAGTCAAGTAGGATAAAGGGGGAAGTGCTCAAGGAGACAAATGCATAGAGAAAATGAAAGAAGAAAGTCATGTGGTGGGAATCGAACCCGCGACCTCTGCGTCGGCACCCATCGCCTCGCCGTCAGTTTGGAATCAGGTACACGACCACACCGCCACTCCACTATTTTCTACAAGGATTCTTGCACCGGTACCACGATCCAGTGGCTGAGGTTCTTTTAGCGTTAGAATCTACAAAAAAAAAAAAAAAAAACCCGTTGAATGTTTTGCACCTAAACCACTTATTTTGCACTCTATTATATCATTCAGTACACCGAAGCCTGTTTTCATCACCCTTCTCTTATTTCGTCATCTAAGATGAAAGGTTCATATTTGCTCCTATCAAACTTGTTAAGCACGTCATACAGTCTCCTCACCATTGCAGCATTGATTGAAATGCGGAGTGTATGTGTGTGTGTGTGTGGGAGGGGTGGGAGAAGTTGGGAAGGTGGTTATGTTTAAATAATTTTCTTAATTCAGTCTCCGTTTATTTGATCAAACATCTTCGAAGCTACCGGGGCCTTTCCGTGGGTGCTTGCTTTTCTTGACAATAGCCAGCAGAGTGGTCTTCTATTGTGTATTCATTTTTTTTAAATTTTACGATGCACTTTGGACCAGAAGGTTTGGATCCTCTGAATGGGAATATTTAAGTTTGCCTACAGTCTTGAATATGCGAAAAAAATTTCATCACGACCGAAACTTTACTATCTTATTCTAATATTCATAGGTTTTTTTATATGCCATTCAAACTGTGAGAAAGATAAAATCTTCCATGTGTCACAGAAATATTATGTAAAATTATGTTTTTACTCTGAAGAAGACATAACACTAAATGAATATGTCCGCTGTGTCGTCCTGCCTTCAAAGCGTAAAAAAAAACACCACAGGTCTGCGTTTGTTTGGCTCCCGCAATTTGACAAAATGGGAAGCCACACTCCTTCCTTAGCAAAGCAAGTTTCGGTCTCTAGGCAAACCAACATGGCTGCGACTAATGCGAAGGAGACAGGCAACAAAGCACTGACTTGAGAATAGTGTTTGCTATACTTATATCTTTGCCTCATTCATTAGTATACAGACTCAGTTGATTCTTGCCACATTCTGCTCCGATATAAAGCTGTTGAGAAGATGTCCTACTAACAAATTTGGAAGCGTAGATGGTTGCTTCCATGTTGCTGAACTTTTTCATACGGTGTGCTACATTTCTCAAAACACTCTTGTAGGTGTGCACCCTTCCTCATTGTGACTGGCGAGCACCAACCAGGTGCGTGTGCCCTTTGCTATGGACTGCTCACACAATACAAGGAAGAAATGTGGCTTCCCATTTAGTCAAACTGCATGGACCAAACAAACTAAACTCATGTATAACGTTTTTTTTTCATCATCTGTATTGCAGTACATGTGTACAGAGTGTAGTATGCTTGGATGTGTGGGCTGAATATTATATAATCTTATTTACTTCATTATGTAAAGCGCTCAGAGCCTGTATCTACAAGGATGAGCGCTATATAAATGCTATGTACAGTATTATAATTATTAAAATAGTATCAGCAGACATGCCTTCTTCGGCAACAAGGATAAAAACATACCAACAACAACAACAACAACAACAACAACAACAACAACAACAGCAACAACAACAAACCGAATAAAGAACTAATAAACAACGAAATGAGTGTGAAGACATACTGCTACTCTTACATGCGTATACACGTATCTGTGTGTTCTTTAACATTTTACTTCTTAGCTTTACGGCAGCTCTGCAAGCTTTTGCCCTTATCTGGACATGTCTTCACATGCCTATTATGCACACTGCTGTAACCAAGATGAGTGGAAGTTAAAGAACTCCTTTATGATGACACGCAATTTTAAAAGGCATGTTTATATATAAAACCTAAACTTGCGCCAGAGCTATTCACAACTAGATTTTGTTTAGGCGAGCTGAAAATCAATATAGAAAAGACGAAGATACATGTAATGAATACGGACCGTCTGCCGCCGTGGTTATTCTGTATTGTATTCATGTATATTATCATCCGCCCAACCATGGCAAATAAGCACCATGGAAATGTAGCCATGGACTAATAAATCAAGCAACGCCCTAAGAATTTAATCTATATCTTGACTTTCTTTTGAGGGAAAAAAAATCCGGACCCAAGTTGTTTTTTTTCTGCACGATTTGCACCCTAGCATTTTTTTTTTCCTAGCAGAAAAAGAAGTCTGCGTAATCTTAATTTTGCTATGTCTCTCACTGGAGCAGCTTGGCCGAAAGGTTAGAACGTTGGACTCAACATTTAAACGTTGTGGCTTCGATTCCCGATCATTTTTATGTTGTAAGTGTCTTGGTAAAGCAAATTAATTCACATTTTTCTCAGTCAATCCATCTTAAAATGGGTACCTGGCTTTAAGCAGTGGAAGATATTGTTGTCAGAATGCTGGTGATCAGCGCCTGTAAATGGCTACGGCACTGTATGTTCCTCGGGGAGCGGAGAAAGTCCTAGAGTGAACAGGCCTGGGTGTGTAATAAAAGTGTGAAGTGGCGTGAGTGGACATAAGCCTAGTTACGAAACTAACGGCCACCCTGTTATAACCAAGTTCTGTTGTATCCGACTCTAACATCCACTAGATCTTGGACTGCAGCTGGACTTCACAAACTCAGAACGTTATGGTTGGTCTTTAAGGGGAAATAATCGGTAGAGCTGTTTACGAACATGTTTTCAAAGAAAGGCGTTTTATTTCCTGTCGTTGCGTTGTTGTTGTTGTTGTTGTTGTTGTTGATTTTCTTCTTCTTCTTCTCCTTCTTCTTCTTCTACCCCTCCTCCTCCTCCTCCTCCTCCTCCTCATCTTCCTTCTTCTTGCTGTTGCTGTTGCTGTTGTTGTTGTTGGTGGTGGTGGTGGTGGTGGCCTGTGGTGTCATCATCGTCGTCGTCGTTGCTGTTATTCTTAATGCCAATGACTTTATGGCCCAAACAGTAATTTTGACAACGCCCCTTTGTCGCCACAGAGGCAATCAGAACAGGGTGTTCCCTCGAATCAAAGCAAACAGAATAGCTCAGCTGTAACAACCCCGGGCTGTAAACCGGTCGAGAATAAAATGTCCATTGTGCAGCCTACAAAAAAGGCCTAGGCCTCCTAAAAGTGCAATAATATCCTCTTTCAAATGCGAGAGTGACTCAAAAAATGTGTAGCCTCACCTAGAATACCTATGCATGTCAACCGAAATCTTCCTCACTGCGTCTCATGACACTTCACCATTTTTTTATTTTTTTTTATGATATAGATCTAGGCTTTTTTATTTAGTTTGTCCTTTTCAAATGTGCACCTTCTAAACTAGGCCGAGAGTAAGCTTTTCAGGATACTGTATTTAGTATCTGTATCCTGCTCAGCAGAAAGTCGTTCATGCTATTTGAAAGCCATTTATAAAACTTCAATGGAACCTTGAATGTAGAATTAGACTGAGTGAAATTAGGTCAAGGTAGAACCTCATAAAGTAAATAAAATTAGGAGCCCACACATCTTTTTAAGAAAGGCTGCTATCCCTTGTATTCAAGGATGTATTCTGGTTTTGACAACTGTAATTTTTAGAACAGTGGGACTCTATGAATACGGCTTCTCTCCCTTCTCTATCTCATAAGGAGTGGGTTGATATCCTAATTATTGGCTATCGCAATACTGAGCCGCTATGCTTTAGTACCAATTCTGTTTCGATTCTGTACTAAAAACACGGTAAAACTCCTTATGATACTCCTGCAAAGACAGGCAAACTAGGTCAAGCAAACTGTTACTGCTAGTATAGAAGTCATCGATACGGTATCCGGAATCTAGACACTGAGTTTTGTTGAGAATCTCACACCGTTTTACGAAGTTTTACGATTCAGGATTCAAAGTCTTCATTAGGCTTTGGGTCAATAACACAACTTCATTACATAGTCGACATCAAATCAAAGAAAGTGTTCATGAAGGGAAAGAAGTGAGGAAAGGGAGAGATAGAAAGCAAAATACGGAGGAATAAAGCAGAAAGATATGAGAAATGAAAACAGACGGAACATACGGGCTAGAGTTGATGATATACGGATCAGTCATTTTTCTTTCTCGCCACTTTGTCATGGTCTCTCATGCAATTCAATGTGTTTTTCGCGCGTCATAATCCTCGCTTCTTCTCACATTAAAATGCCCAGTTATTTTCTTCCATATGTATATTATATATTAACATACTCCTGTAACGTTTACAGACATAGGTATATAAGTCTTCTTACACCCACACCCTATCTATCCATCCATCCATCCATCCATCCATCCATCCATCCATCCATCCATCCATCCATCCATCCATCCATCTATCCATCCATCTGGGCTGATAAAAAAAATATAAAATCCATGGCATGGTGTTGACATTTCTTTTTATGACGCAGTTTTACTATCGGACTCTTCTCTCACTTGACACGATCGACGTGACATAGGATGATGCACCTCAAGACAGCAGAGAAGAACAGTTTCTGTCAGTATTAGTGTTGGGCAGATTTTAATCCGGATTCGAATCTAGAGCTAGGATTCGATGGTTTCTAATCTAGATTCGAATCCTGAGGGAAGGGATAATACTTATGAAACTTGTGTTTGTACTTCATAGAGTGACAAGAAAATCGCCATTATATTCAATGTTGCTTTATGTTTACTGTATTTTCATTTCAAATAAAGCTTGAGGGTTACCTATATATTTTGACAGATACCCAAGGTTTAATATGACATAGGGATATTTTTGAAAACTGAACCTTGTTGGTTTTATTTCGGTTTCAATATATGTGAACCGAAGGATTCAAATCAGGATTCAAACTCAAAGTAAGAAGATTCGACTGGAGTCGAATCCGGATTCGAATCTTGCCTGTCAGTCATCAGTATCGTTTCCCTTACCACCACGGCACCAAGGTGTGGGGAGTGAGCAGACATAAACAGATACAGTACTCACACAAGGTACACGCTACTCAAAAAAAAACCAACAAAACGTAGCTTAGTGGCCGGGGTCCTTTCCGAAGCTGAACAGAAGCCTAGCAGAAATAGTTCTAGGCACGAGACTCACACACACTACTTCCCCCACCCCCTTCCCTCCTCTTCAACCAACGCTTCAGTTGGTAAACTCAGCAGGACAAATACATAGACGTACACACACAACATTACCATATAAACAAGACAGGGTCGTTTAACCATTCATAGAGGTAGTACAGATAGAAATGGAGCACTTAGAAACAGAAGTTGGGAGCGAGCAGATGCAAATTGATACTCATACAAAGTAGGATAAAGGCGAACGTGCTCAAGAAGACAAACACAGAGGGAAAATGGAAGGAAAGAAAGTGGCTGGAACATCATTCTGTTTGTGTTTGCTAACGCCCTACGTCTTAGAATGTGAATTGCTTGTTAAAAAATATTGTTATATTGCTCATTTACAACAGATACTTGTTAGTTTTATTGAAGGACTATATTTCCATCTTGTACTACATCACGGCACCTACAGCCTTCCTCGATAGTTTAAATCACTTTGGAGATATTCTAGGCACACCAGACATTTTTGTCACAACGCGGAGCATGGAAACCTGCGCTTAAATGTGAGTGGAAGGAAACGAACATAAAAAAAAAAAATTGATGAGTAGTGGTGGATCTCTTATGTTAATTTCATTGGTGACAGAAGATAAGAACATTTCTGGAATAGCAGCAAGCGACTTGTAAGATCTTCAAGTTCGTCTCCAAAGTTATCTAAGACAGATTTATTGCAAGAGAGCACGTCAGCACTGCAATTTTAAGACACCGGTGTGTATTGAATCAAGGATTTGTTTGGACTGCAGTCTCGATTTTTTTGGTTTGAAAAATGAAAAGGCAGGACACGAAAAAAATTATATTCTAAAATATGGCTTATAACCTGTCAAAATAAGGTTTGTGTCGCTAAATAGCAACGGCGACACCAAGACTGTGAAGATGTATAAGACAATCTGGTATCAAATGTTTTGTTTGTTGCGGAAATAAAGAGTAAATCGTTTCTTTCGAGCATTGATTAAATAGTCAAATGGCCAGCAGTTGTGAACCGGTTTGAATTTTAGTGAGGCATATTAGATGAATTATCGTCTGGTTCATTCCATATTCGCCTAAGTCATGTTTTTGATGATTTCAGTTGTTGATATTACTTTGATCTTCCAATTATTTTCTTTTTCCTCTTTACACAAACGCAACGTTTGGACTCCTTATTATATCCCAGTTTACAGGCTAACACCCATCTACCTCACTGTGTTGCTTTGAGCAACGGTTTGAGAGTGCTAAATGTCTGAAAACTTCAAAAATTGACTTAGGCAAATATGGAATATTTTCATGACGTTATTATGCATAAAATTGTTAATAATAATCATCATTTTATAACGGTTTTACAACTCTTGTATCCGGAGTAGAGCCTGGTCAGTCGCCTTCACACTTCTTGTCTTGTGATGTAATTGGAATGTTTTTTCACATTATATGGACAGACTCCTACCCCCACCCCCAGCCCCTCAACCNGCCCCTCAACCCCCTAATCCCCACTTCCCCACCCCTGCCACTTCAGACAAGTATATCTCGGGCCAAAACAATGCTTGGTCAAACTTATCTGCACCTGAGAAAAGTATACATACCAAACCTTTATGTCTTATCAGTAACTTCATTTAGCTAAAAAACGACTTAGGCTTCATTTTGACTGGCAATGAATACGTATTAAAGAACGACCCCAAAACTACATCCTTTCAACAGTCCTTTCTCTTGTCTCTAATGTATGAGGGTCTGACGATTGTGTGTGGCTCTCACTCAGAGACTTTCATAAGTCCTGGGGGTAGGGGGGGGGGTGTATACAGTACCACTGTCATTTTGAGGCGATGATACTAGCATTCTGACAATTCTTTCATTGCATATAGACAGGTATCCATTATACAGACGGGTCGGCTGAGGAAAATGTGGATGAAATGCTTTCCCAAGGCACTTACAACACAACCACTCGACCACGCTGCTCAGCAGCAGTGATATCTAATCATTAATATTTATGGTGCATGAATTTGTGACATGACAATTTATTCACTCACAACTCTGTTCAAAAGAACAACAGTATCTACTTGTTAAGGCAGAAGAGAACGATGGAGCTAGAAAGAATGACTGACCTCGCGGCTCCAGGAGCCAAAAAGATAGGGTAAAGAGGCCATAAAAACCCGAACTCGGTCGCTGGGACGAGAGCTCCTTGTTTAGTAAATTCCAGAAGGGGGAAAACCAAGACAAAATGCATCCATACTCACTCCTACTCAGGCACAGTGGCCTGTCTCTGGCGCGGCCATAACCCGAAGTCAGGATCTCGTGCATGATTTTTTTTTCTTCATCTTTCAGGCCGTGGGAACAACGAGTGCAAAACACTTAACATGACTTGACCGCCAAAGTAATTTTTAGAGGGAGAAGACCTGGAGAGCAAAAAAAACCCCAAAAATATCATAGTATGTAGGCATACTGCACACGATCAGTATCTGCCTAATCAACTGCAGGTTTGGGCAAATTCAGCAAAAAAAAAAAAAAAAGGTCACTTGAGATCAAGTTCAGTTCACTGAAGGGAAAAAACTCTAAGATCAAGTTCAGCTCAGTTCTATGAAAACTGAATGGTTTTCATATCAGATCAATTCCTCTTGGCTTTTGACATCGGCATTCGGTTCTGATTTCGAGATAGATGTGGACTGGATTGAAATTTAGGTAGAAATTAAAGTTTAGATCAAGCGCCCAAAATAGCTACCAATCAGATCTAAACCACTTCCTCAAGAATAGCTGTTAAGGTCAGATGAAGTTCATATTAACTGAACTTGAGTTCACAACCCGAGTTCATATTTATTATATTCTCAGTTCTGCCCAACCTTAGTCAACTGCATTCCTTAAGGCTGGAGTGAGATCAAGAGTGCGGTAACTAAACGCAGACTCCTCATACAGGAATCATTTCCGGTGGCGTCTAGCCAAGACTGGTACATGGAGTTAATGCAGCCCTCTGATTTGCAGGACTGATTTCCATACAAAAAAGTATTTAAACGTCTCTCAACCTGTTCAATATTTCAGGTGACGGGTTTCTGTTATAACTGCCCGATGAACATGAATCAAAGAACGACTTCTGGTAACATTTAGCTGTCGTTTCTTATTATATTGCTCTCATGTATGTAAAGAGGTTTATGATAATCCTAATACCCACTTACATCCAATTCATAGACAGTTCGTAGTTAATGTCTTATCTTGTATCAAATATTGATCCCAGTAAGCCTATTATAGACAGGATTTAGCTCTTTCTAATTTTTTTTTTTTTGCGATTTGCCTCGGACTCGAAAAAAAATCTGGCGACCCCACCCCAAAGTACTTGATGTTCGGGAAGAAAAAGCATTTTTAAGACAGTCTATAGATATTATCATTTGAGAATCATTAAAGATGGGATCTCTCATCATCATAAGAATTTCATTAATTCTGCATGTTGAAGGCTCAGAGAGAGAGAGAGAAAGAGACAGAGAGAGAGAGAGAGAGAGAGAGAGAGAGAGAGAAAGAGAGAGAGAGAGAGAGAGAGAGAGAGAGAGAGAGAGAGAGAGAGAGAGAGAGCACTCAGCACCGATTTACTTATGTTATTCTCAGGATGGTAAGAGATCCCATCGTTAATGCGCAAGCTCTTAATTGTTATGTGTGCTTTCTTGCTCGAGAGCCTGCCACTGGTCCTTAACCAAACACTATTATTGTAGGAAAGTCCCTGGATAGTACCACAAAAGAATCTTTTCAGATACATAATACATGTGAAGGGTTTCATGACAAAACGCGTTATCCACCAATATGAATTTTTAGCTTATTCTACATACTTCATGTAGCAGTAGGAGTATTTAGTATACA
>JAWQUT010000986.1:35474-51592 GCA_033807755.1 Ellobium chinense
ACGTGTCAACCACATATTATTATGCCTTAGGTTCAAATGATGAACTGATATTTATAAACTGGTGGACCCGCAATCGTTGGCTTTAAATGCTCGTTAACAAAACAAAAAAAAAAGCGAAGGGTTGTGAGACATGAAGAAATCAAAAGTTGGTAAGCTCATACCTTGAGGAGATCAACATCAATAGACGTCATGATCAGAAATGCCTGTACTAATTATGTTGATTTAGGTTTGAAGATGCCAATGGTTTTTTTTTTTCCAATTTTGGCTATATCGGGTTTTACACTCCTCATTAACTTATCCAGAGGTCCGTGGTCAAAATACTTTCCAGACATATAGTTTAACCCTTCCTCCATATTTTAACACATAGAAAAATGCTCCACGACCAGCAAGATTTTGCGAACTTTGGCAGTGAATGAGGCTACCTAATATTTTAGGTCTTTTCACGTTGTAAACAGGATAATGTTATCCATTTAACAGCAACCATTCAGTTTATTATTGAGTGTCTAAACCTAATCTATTCTGAGTCTACAGACGTATTTGCATCTATCTAAGCCTTTGGAATTCAAATTCAGCCTCTTCCCCCGCTCTATGGCCAATTATCTGATTTTATAGGGGCTATTTAAAATTGCATACTTTTATGCTAGGTACTATTGGCATCTTCATACCTTTAAACTGTCCTCAGTATCTCACGTCACAACAGGGGTAAGACTAATGTTGCCAGTTGGGCTTTTCGAAACTAAAATTCACACTGGACTCACGGGGAAGCGTGTAGCTTTTAGCTTTGATACCACCAGCTTGCATGTCTTAGGCCCCGCACAGAGAGGCCACCGAATATGTTTCGGCGTATTGGTGACATACTCACTCTGCGCCGATCTTTCAAAGGGTAGAACATAAAGGACACATATTTTAAGTACACTTCTCAGTTGAAAAAGTCCCCAGTCCAGCCCTATGACGTCACACACCCGGTGAAGGTCCACTGACGGGGCACTCGGAGCAGGGACGGTCGGTGAGTAGGAATCAAAATTTTATTCCTATAAAATAAGCTGCCACCGATCCCGCAGATCGGCGCAGAGATTAGGCCGTGTCTCTGTGCGGTTGTAGAAATTGTATAGATTGATTCTTATAACGTACGGCGCATAGTGGTTAGGTGACATAAATCGGCCGCCTTTATGTTCTCCCACTCACCCTTGTTCAAGCACTTCAGCTGGTGTGAACTCACTTGACTTCATTCGGTCGTAACTGAGAGGCGCATAACGCCATTCCTGTATTGCTTTAACCTCCTCCGACCAGTAATGAATCTAGAGGCAAGCAAGTTTCAAGTTTCTAGTTTGCTTGTGAAGTCAAAACGCCGAAACACTTGTTAGGGGGCATCTTCCTCTGAAGATCAACACCAGGTCTCAGTTCTTGGAGTAAGACTAGTAAGAGTGTTTCTTATCTCCATCATACTTAATGCGGAATATTTACGTATACTCTACTCACACTTTGTATTACGTCACTCTTTCTGTCTCTCTCTCTCACTCTCTTTTTTCACTCCTCTCTCATTTGTCTTTCCCCACAACGACTCTCTCATTCTCGCTCTTTCCCTCTCTCTCTCTCTCTCGTTCTCTCTCTCTCGCTCTCTCTCGCTCTCTCTCTCTCGCTCTCTCTCTCTCTCTCTCTCTCTCTCTCTCTCTGTCTCTCTCTTTCCTCTCTGTTAGTAACCTATTAAGTTGTATTTGCTCACTGGTCTGCAATCACATAACTTTGTAATGGCATAACTGAGTGGTACAATATAATGACGTCATACTTTGCTGATAATTATTTACCCTAATCGTTACCGGCACCAAGGACAGAATAAACAGTAATCGTCAGTTCCGGTGGTAAAATCACTCAAAAGGTCGATATTATTGACACTTTTCATCCCTAGTTTCTATAGTGTTACACTGGAACTTATGCATGGCGGCCACCGTTCGTTTCTTGTAAAAAGCGAACGTTTTATACAGGTGACAGTCTTCAACAGGTTGATCTCTTTGGCCAAGATGTAGATTAAACCTTTCCCTTCTGGTTTCCAAGTCATCATATCTTGATCGCAGGCTAGTGCATGGCAAAAAAAGAGAGAGTCGCTTGTTCAAATTAATCACTTATAACAATAATAATAATAATCCCTTTTGAACATTATGGTTAGTCGCAAAGCCATTGAAACCTACTTAGAGAGTTTCTACTAACCAACTGTCTATATCGTATTAAAGAATTTTTCTTTTTTTTTTTATGTTTGATATTATTAGAGGCCTATGAATGGGGTAATAGAGGTCGTCTTAGAGAGGTGGTCACCATGTAAGTATCATTAGGAAATGCGAACGGCTGCCCTTGAAACCGATTGCCGCTGCAGGTGGCCGTGACATATGCACATGGTAGCCACACACACACACACACACACACACACACACACACACACACACACACACACACACATATATATACACACACAAACATACATACAGACACACAAGCACATACACATACACACACACACATACACACATAAACATACATCCACACACACACACACACCCACACACACACACACACACATACACACACGCACACAAACTTACATATAGACACACACACACACACACACAGAGACAAACATACACACACAAACATACATACATATACACACACACACACACACACACACACACACACACACACACACACACACACACACACAGTTATCTTGTATGCCTGACTGTTCACTAAATTTCATGAGAACCAGCAACAGCTCAAACAACCTGTCAAATAAGTTGGGTGAAAATATAATCTCACTGGAGAAAATTAATATGTATGCTTTTCTCGAAAAGATGAAAATTGTCCGGAAGGATATAGACTAATGGTCACTATCATTCCACATTCGCCTAAGTCGTTTTGTGATGATTTAAGTTGTTACAATGATCTCCCATTTGTCTTCCTTTTCCTATTGAAGCAAATGTCGTGTTTAGACATATTGTAGCCCAATTTTACAAGCTAAACTACATGTCTCAATAGTTTGATTTGAGCAATAGGTTTAGAGCGCTAAATTTCTCAACCCCTCTTCCCCCCCCCCCCCCCCCCCCCCCCNCTCCCCCAGAAAAATGGCCTGGCCGAGTATGGAATGAGCGTGACATAATGTAATAAGTTTTCATAATTCGCTATTTTTACCATCAATGTCTAGTCATGACTTAGTTTATCACGTTCAAAGAAAATCTTTATTAGATCGCCTTCCCCTATCCCTTTCCCATTCAACACCACTTCTCCAAAACTGACCATGAAAGTTCAAGAATAAAGGGCTCCATGGCAAAACGCACTATACACCATTCGGAGGGTTTGGCAAAAGAGTCCAGATACAAAGCATATTTTTTTTTTTATTTGTCAAAGGCGAAAATTAATTCTGAAGTAATGTAGACCAAATGTCGCTCTATGGAGTGGAAATATGCATGCATACTCCTACTGCTCCGTGAAGCATGCAAAATAAGCTAAAATTTTAAATTGGTGGATACCGCAATTTGTCATGCAACCCTTCAATCAACACAGAAACAAAGATCAGTTTTCTTCAGAGATCGATAGATATATAGATAAATGCCCCACGACAATAAGTAGTAAAACTCGCTTCTATAGAATTTTCAAGGACCGAATTCGGATGGAGCCATACCTCGATATTTTACCTTTCAAATTTAGAACCACAGGGACAAAATTCCGTTTAAGTAACAACAGATTACCATTGGAAACTGGGATGTGGATCAACACGCAACTGATAGACAGATTATGTCCGGTGTGTGATATTAACTCTTTGGGCGACGAATTTCACTACATTTTTTTGCAGGCTTTAAAAAAGACAGCGAAAATTTTTAACCAGAACAGTCTTAACACCTTCAAAATAAAATTACTCTTCGATGACAACCAAAATTACAGCATTCATAATCTGTCTCGTTTCGTTAGAAAAATCATGGAGGCATGTTGAGCCGCATTTAGTCGTAATCGCCCTGACGCTCGGTAACACCCTAACGCAAAAAAAAACCCACAAAAAAACAACCTAAACTTTATACAGCTTAGGAAAACAATAATGCCATGACACCCTCCTTCATGTCTTTAAGGATATTGCAGCCTTAAGACTTAAGCTGTATTTCACTTGTCAAGGCGTGTGCGGAGATTAAAGCCGTCATAACATATCACTCATGTTTACTAAAAGGGAACGCATAGTAATGGTCTTTCCTCATGCAATTTATGAGGCTAAAAAAAAAAATATAAGAGGAATAATCCATGGTGTTGACATTTCTTCTTATGACGCAGTTTTTCTGTCGGACTCGTCTCTCACTTGACACGGTCGACGTGACATAGGATGATGCACCTCATGACAGCGGAGAAGAACAGTTTCTGTCAGTATTAGGGTTGGGCAGATTTTAATCCGGATTCGAATCCAGAGCTAGGATTCGATGGTTTCTAATCTAGATTCGAATCCTGAGGGAAGGGACAATACTTATGAAACTTGTGTTTGCACTTCTTAGAGTGACGAGAAAATTGCCATTATATTCGACATTGCTTTATGTTTACTGTATTTTCATTTCAAATAAAGCTTGAGGGTTACACCCATACATTTGGACAGAGACCCAAGGTTTACTATGACATAGGGATTTTTTAAATTGGTTTTATTTCGGTTTCATTGTGTGTGAACCGAAGGATTCAAATCAGGATTCAAACTCAAAGTTAGAGGATTCGAATCTTGCCTGTCAGTCATCAGTATCGTTTCCATTACCACCACGGCACCAAGGAGTGGGGAGTGAGCAGATATAAACAGATACTGTACTCACACAAGGTAGGATGAAGCGCAAGTGCTCAAGAAGACACATGCAGAGTAAATATAGAGGAAGGGAAGAAAGTGATGTGCCTGGTCGTCAGTTCGGAATCAGGTAAACGTCTAATACAAGCCACGCCGCTACTCAAAAAAGAAAAAAACGTAGCTTAGTGGCCGGGGTCCTTTCCGGAGCTGAACAGAAGCCTAGCAGTAATAGTTCTAGGCACGAGACTCACACACATTACTTCCCCCACCCCCTCCCCTCCTCTTCAACCAACGCTTCAGTTGGTAAACTCAGCAGGACAAATACATAGACGTACACACACAACATTACCATATAAACAAGACAGGGTCATTTAACCATTCATAGAGGTAGTACAGATAGAAATGGAGCACTTAGAAACAGAAGTTGGGAGCGAGCTGATGCAAACTGATACTTATACAAAGTAGGATAAAGGCGATCGTGCTCAAGAAGACAAACACAGAGGGAATCAAGTAGGATAAAGTGGAAAGTGCTCAAGAAGACAAATGCGGAGAGAAAATGAAAGAAGGAAAGAAAGTGATGTGGTTGGAATCGAACCCGCGACCTCTGCATCGGCATCCATCGCTTTGCCTATGAAAGAAGGAAAGAAAGTGATGTGGTGGGAATCGAACCCGCGACCTCTGCGTCGGCACCCATCGCCTTGCCTGGCACAGGGAAAATGGAAGGAAAGAAAGTGGCTGGAACATCATTCTGTTTGTGTTTGCTGACGCCCTACGTCTTATAATGTGAATTGCTTGTTAAAAAATATTGTTATTTTGCTCATTTACAACAGATACTTGTTAGTTTTATTGAATGACTCTATTTCCATCTTGTACTACATCACGGCACCTACAGCCTTCCTCGGTAGTTTAGATCACATTGGAGATATTCTAGGCACACCAGACATTTTTGTCACAACGCGGAGCATGGAAACCTGCGCTGAAATGTAAGTGGAAGGAAACGAACAAAAAAAAAAAAAAAAAATCGATAAGGAGTGGTGGATCTCATATGTTAATTTCATTGTTGACAGAAGATAAGAACATTTCTGGAATAACAGCAAGCGACCTGTAAGATCTTCAAGTTCGTCTCCAAAGTTATCTAAGACAGGTTTATTGCAAGAGAGCACGTCAGCACTGCAATTTTAAGACACTCTGTTGTTGTTTTTTTCAGGATAGGGAGCCGGTGTGTAATGACTCAAGGATTTGTTTGGACTGCAGTCTTGATTTTTTTTTGGTTTGAAAAATGAAAAGGCAGGACACGTAAGAAATGATATTCTAAAATATGGCTTATAACCTGTCAAAATAAGGCTTATGTCGCTAAATAGCAACGGCGACATCAAGACTGTGAAGATGTATAAGACCATCTGGTATCAAATGTTTTGTTTGTTGCGGAAATAAGGAGTAAATCGTTTCTTTCGAGCATTGATTTAATAGTCAAATGACCAGCAGTTGTGAAGCGGTTTGAATTTGAGTGAGGCATATTAGATGAATTATCGTCTGGTTCATTCCATATTTGCCTAAGTCATGTTTTTGATGATTTCAGTTGTTGATATTACTTTGATCTTCCAATTATTTTCTTTTTCCTCTTTACACAAACGCAACGTTTGGACTCCTTATTATATCCCAATTTACAAGCTCAAACCCATCTACCTCACTGTGTTGCTCTGAGCAACGGTTTGAGAGTGCTAAATGTCTGAAAACTTCAAAAATTGACTTAGGCAAATATGGACTATTTTCAAGACGTTATTATGTATAAAATTGTTAATAATAATCATCATTTTATAACGGTTTTACAACTCTTGTATCCGGAGTACAGCCTGGTCAGTCGCCTTCACACTTCTTGTCTTGTGATGTAATTGGAATGTTTTTTCACATTATATGGACAGACTCCTACCCCCATCCCCAGCCCCTCAACCTCCTAATCCCCACTTCCCCACCCCTGCCACTTCAGACAAGTATATCTCGGGCCAAAACAATGGTTGGTCAAACTTATTTGCACCTGAGAAATGTATACATACCAAACCTTTATGTCTTATCAGTAACTTCATTTAGCTAAAAACCGATTTTGGCTTCATTTTGACTGGCAATGAATACGTATTAAAGAACGACCCCAAAACTACATCCTTTCAACAGTCCTTTCTCTTGTCTCAAATGTATGTAGAAAAGTTGATGACAATTATAATACCCATGAATATCCAATGCATAGACATTTCGTTGCAAATGTCTTCAGTAAATCTTAACCCCGGTCGGTCTTTTTCAGATAATTATGGTTTGGCTCTTTTTTTTATTTTCATTTTGTAGGCGATTTGCTCCGGCTCGAAGGAAGATCCGGCAGACCTGATTTAGAGGGCGGGACGATTGTGTGTGGCTCGTCTTATCGCGTTAACCTGGAATAAACATGTGACAACACGCGGAAACAATCTTCCCTGTATGAACATGCTCTTATCAGCGGCTGAGAGGTTTCTGGTATCCATTACTAGGCTAGATTCATATTAATCCGCTAATATAAAAACAAATCCCCCTTATTTGGGGATTGCCAGCCAATGTCAGGGTGTAGACACATGTAAAAAGACATGGTATCTGGATAAACCGTCAAAGTTTCAAGTACAACTTGAGCCTGATAAATACGAGGTTAGACCTATGAATTATCATGCATTCAAACCCAGCCTAATGAAAATTTGGAGATCAAGTCAGAAGGAGAGTTGACTATAATATTTGTAAGAGATTTGTGAAATACTTTGCGCGCGTCCTGTACCCTCTCCCGCCATCATACCCAAACACGTAATCAAGACTTGAAACTAGGAATGTGCACGGCACACACAACATTTTACAAATGGGCAGGCAGGCAACGCACCAGGGGTGAAAGAAAAACCTAGAGCACCCAAAGGCATCATAGACGAATGCATTAGACTCCGTGAAAAAGTTGGAGGATTGGCGAATCGGGCTGATTAAAAAGATCTATCGGAGATTGTATTTCGTTGCTATACACATTCTTTTTTTTTTAAAAAGGGTAAAAAAGATAAAGAGGACTTTGTGTATAGTTACCTTTTGTGTATTTTTCAAAGAATTTAGGTGAAACCCGCATGTTTTTACGTTACGTAGTTCTCAAGAAATCTGTGACACAAATTTGGCTGAAGCGTTTTATTAATATAGATTCGATTACAGCTGGTATTATTAGTTCTTCAGCCTCTCTCCACCAGACCAGTCTTACTCTGAGCTTCGAACAGTGAAACAGCACTTGTGACATAATCGACGGCAAAGAGTCAATGTTAGCACTGGTCAGTCGATCTACAGACAAACACTTTCAGCTTCGATTCGCAACGGAGGTCTGATACTGTTTCGATTACTCCAAGCAAGAATACTCAGACACATTTTCATTTCCCCCAGCCTGGCCTCTTTTTATTAGTGAGTACATTGTCAACGCAGTGCGAAGCACAGAACAGAACAATCACTTACCACCTGCGCGTTACTGACGTACTGCAAAATGCAATTTGTCCGAGAGCCGGCAATCTGATTTTATTCAACGAGTGCCCCGCTTGTAGAAATAGATATATTAACATTGACCTAGATCTATTCTACATGTAAGTGAAGATAGAATGCGTTACCATAATTATCGTTTCAAACTAATAATGTTTCTCTTTTCTTTCTTCTGCCCAAATGATATATTACGTTATCAGAGCTATTTTAAGATTTTGTCGCCTATTCGAAGGAAAGCCATATAATGAATAGCGGGAGGCTCTGAACAACCCAGGCTTGTGGTAGGAAGATGTCAAAGTCTTTGCCACCTTTCATAAACATATCAAGAGATCTCGTGCCAAAATATTTTTCATACTAATTATCTAATTCTTCCTCCAAATTTTGACACATAGAAAAATGACCACAAATTAGTCAGAATGTGAGAATCTGGCAGTGAATCAGGCTACCTAATATAAATAAGATTTCTTTACTCTGTGAGTAGGCTAACCTTATCCGCTTGACAACAAGCGCACAGTCTATACTTGAATGGCAAAACCCCAACTATTCTGAGACTACAGAAATATTTCCATCTATCTAAGCCTTTGAAATTCAAATAAAACCCCTTCAATCCCGCCGTCACCCCTGTACAGCCAAGAATTAGTCAAAGAACCAGGAACGTGATAACTGGCTCCAAAAAGCCAAACTTGACAACCCGGAAGAGAGACGCTAATTTCGATTACTGTATCGTCGTTTTCGTATAATCGCAGCCCCTCCCAATCGTAGATACATCATGATTAAAAGGGGCTTTCCAGTAAGTACTGACATTTCCTTGAAATATAAAATAGCGTAATAAGAAAATGTGATAACTGAAAAGTGATTCTAATCACACCGAGTATTACATTCCTATCTGATTATCCCACATGGGTGAAGCAAATGAAACAGAATCAAGAACCTGTGTCATCTTAAGACTCGGTCATTGTGACGGTGGCGCCTCAAAGTAAACTCAGGGCTAATCATTAATTCTTCTTGAATGTGTGTAGAGAAGCTATGATGAAGAGACACTTTACTAGTCTATAATATGCGATACACATCTCCTGTCTCCCAGCCTTTACCGACTGTCCATTCTGTAGCAAGATACGCACAGTATTTGTGCTGATAGTTCATCGTGCCAAATAAAATAGCCTTTCTGTAGGCTACCATGTGATGATGAAGATGATGGGGATGATAATGATGATTTTTGTCCGTCGTCTTCAACGATGATTAAGGCCTCACCTGTGGATGGCTTGATTAGCCCTCTACGGGTACGGAAGGTTCTTCCAAATAATGGCCTAAATGGCTTGAACAATATCACTGCTAGATATTAGGGAGGCAGTGTTGTATGACAATGTCAGGAATATAAAAACAAGGATGTAATTTCAATTCTATCGGGCATGTTTGTTTAAACAACGATTTATGGTACGGGAGATAGCCGAAATATTTATATTTCTTCATAATAACTCATCACTTTACAATACATGTACAATAGTGAAAGCTCAATATGTGTGCACTCATGCTTGAAAACAAAATATACTTGTTATTGAGATTTATTACATATTGAAATTTCAATGAATAATGAAATGACATTTTAATAATAAATTTAAGCATGTGATATTTTTATACACTAACAAGTTTTATTAAATGAATACTCAGTATCGAGGTTCCACTATATTCATCTTTCTTCAGATTTTCCAAAAAAAAAGTTTCCAGGCGTGCTTTATTCTCCATGCGGCATACACTATTTACGCACGGCTATTGACGGGAAGATAATATAGGCTTAAAAGTGATAGGACCTGGTTTTACTGACAACATGTCAGCACGCATCTTAAGGTTACAGACTTCTAATTGGATGAAAATAGAATGTTATCATATGCGTAAGGAAGACAGTGCATGCTGCATTGTGGAGAATGGGCCCTAGATTTATGAACCTACTTGCGAATTAGTTTGCATTCTCTCCTGATTTTGTAAACTAAACCTGGAGTTCGGGTCATTCACTTCGATTTTGGTGTGGCCTTCTGTGCGGAGCACTTGTTAAGGAAACCAGTTGGCTTATTTACACCTTTCGATGTATCGGTTCGTATCTCGGAAACGAAATGAAAGACCCATACTTTAAACATCATGTTTAATAAGCCCCTTGAATGCTGCAAACTATTAAAGAAGACTTACACATTGTGGAATTTCTTGTAAGTGACAGTGGAGAAAACAGTTTATTCGCTCAAAGAGGCAAATCGGATTAGGCTTCTGTAAACTTAAGAGCTTGAGTTGTGCCGTCTTTTATTAACTATGCCTCTGCGCTCTGGCAGATCTTGCTGTGTCATGATGAGCGATCTTGAACAAGTGACTTCTAGAGATTTAGATGGCATATTATCTTGGAGCCAGTCATAATGAAGCTGGATGTGTTTTTAGGCTCTTTGGAACAGAAAAATGACGTCAATTAAAGGATTAATTTTTAGATGTACATAATAATAATAATAATGCATATTGTAAGTCTCGTATCCAGGCTACTTCCCGTTCACGCGACACTGTTAATGCCCCAGCAGACCAGATCACTCAGAGACTTTCATAACTCCTGGGGGTGGNGGGGGGGGGGGGGGGGGGGGTATACAGTGCCACTGCCATTTGGAGGCGATGACACTAGTATTCCGACAATTCTTTCATTGCTTATAGACAGATATCCATTTTACAGACGGGTCGGCTGAGGAAAATGTGGATGAAATGCTTTCCGAAGGCACTTACAACACGACCGTGGTTGGGAATCGAACCCACGACCTTTAGATGTGGAGTTTAACGCCGCAACCACTCTACCACGCTGCTCTACAGAGGTTGTATCTAATCATTAATATTTCTGGTGCATGAATTTGTGACATGACAATTTATTCACTCACAACTCTGTTCAAAAGAACAAGAGTATCTACTTGTTAAGGCAGAAGAGAACGATGAAGCTAGAAAGAATGACTGACCTCGCGCCTCCGGGAGCCAAAAAGATAGGGTAAAGAGGCCATAAAAACCCGAGCTCGGTTGCTGGGACGAGAGCTCCTTGTTTAGTAAATTCTTGAAGAGGGAAAACCAAGACAAAATGCATCCATACTCACTCCCACTCAGGCAAAGTGGCCTGTCTCTAGCGCGGCCATAACCCGAAGTCAGGATCTCGTGCATAACTTTTTTTTTTTTTAATCTTTCAGGCCGTGGGAACAACGGCTGAGTATTTCACGAATGCACAACACTTAACATGACTTGGCCGCCAACGTAATTTTTAAAGGGAGAAGACCTGGAAAGCAAAAAACCAAAAATATCATAGTATGTAGGCATACTGCACACTATCAGTATCTGCCTAATCAACTGCAGGATTGGGCAAATTCAGCAAAACAAAAAAAAAAGGTCACTTGAGATCAAGTTCAGTTCACTGAAGGGAAAACACTCTAAGATCAAGTTCAGCTCAGTTCAATGAAAACTGAATGGTTTTCATATCAGATCAATTCCCCTTGGCTTTTGACATCGGCATTCGGTTCTGATTTCGAGATAGATGTGAACTGGATTGAAATATAGATATTAAAGTTTAGATCAAGCGCCCAAAATAGCTACAAATCAGATCTAAACCACTTCCTCAAGAATAGCTGTTAAGCTCAGATGAAGTTCATATTAACTGAACTTAAGTTCACGACCCGCGTTCATATTTACTATATTCTCAGTTCTGCCCAACCTTAGTCAACTGCATTCCTTAAGGCTGGAGTGAGATCAAGAGTGCGGTAACTAAACTCAGACTCCTCATACAGGAATCATTTCCGGTGGCGTCTAGCCAAGACTGGTACATGGAGTTAATGCAGGCCTCTGATTTGCAGGACTGATTTCCATACAAAAAGTATTTAAACGTCTCTCAACCTGTTCGATATCTCAAGTGACGGGTTTCTGTTATAACTGCCCGATGAACATGAATCAAAAGAACGACTTCTGGTAACATTTAGCTGTCGTTTCTTATTATATTGCTCTCATGTATGTAAAGAGGCTTATGATAATCCTAATACCCACTTACATACAATTCATAGACACTTCATAGTTAATGTCTTGTCTTGTATCAAATATTGATCCCAGTAAGCCTATTACAGACAGGATTTAGCTCTTTCTAGTTGTTTGGTTTTTTTTCGCGATTTGCCTCAGACTCGCAAAAAAATCTGGCGACCCCACCCCAAAGTACTTGATGTTCGAGAAGAGAAAACACTTTTAAGACAGTCTATAGATATTATCATTTGAGAATCATTAACGATGGGATCTCTCATCATCATAAGAATTCCATTAATTCTGCATGTTGAAGGCTCAGAGACACAGAGAGAGAGAGAGAGAGAGAGAGAGAGAGAGAGAGAGAGAGAGAGAGAGAGGGCACTCAGCACCGATTTACTAATATTATTCTCAGGATTATAAGAGATCCCATCGTTAATGCGCAAGCCCTTAATTGTCAAGTGTGCTTTATTGCTCGAGAGCCTGCCACTGGTCCTTAAACCAAACACAATTATTGTAGGAAAGTCCCTGGATAGTACCACAAAAGAATCTTTTCAGATACATAATACATGTGAAGGGTTTCATGACAAAACGCGTTATCCACCAATATGAATTTTTAGCTTATTCTACATACTTCATGTAGCAGTAGGAGTATTTAGTATACAAGTATATTTCCATTCTATAGAAGGACATGTGATCTACATTATTTAAGACTTAAATTTTGCCTTTCACATAAAAATATGCTTTGAATCTGGTCTGTTTTGCCACAACTCCCCGAATGGTTATAATGCGTTTTGCCATGAAGCCCTTCATTGTATACCTATGCTCCGCCGTGGAGCAGCTTGGCCTAATGGTTGCGGCGTTGGACTCAAGATCTAAAAGTCGTGGATGCGATTCCCGACCATGGAACATGTTGTGAGTGCCATGGGAAAGCATTTCATTCACATTTTCCTCAGTTCACCCGTCTGTAAAATGGGTACCTGGCTATAGTCAGGGGGGAAGATAGTGTTAGAATGCCAGTGATCAGCGCCTGTATGCTCCCCAGGAGGGGTGAGAAAGTCTTAGAGTGATCAGACCTGCTGGGGATATAATAGTGTGAAGTCGCGTGAGCGGGCATCAGCCTGGATACGAGACTTATAAACCGCATTATCATTATTATTACAAATAAATCTGCAGTATCGACTGACTCAGCTTTTGGAAATAAGTACCCGCGCTCACGACCTGTTTCTAAAGGTATAGTACTCTCCGATAAGATATAGCAACACGATTTGAGAAGATAGTTTAGATCTTTTTATCAACCGTGTTATCCTATAATCTTTTGATAGTGTCAAAACTCGATACACTGTTGTTCTGTATGTTCTGGAGTGTGGTACTGTGACAGTGACGTCTTGTTTCGTCATTTCCATTTGAACGTAATACTGTAAATGTGTGCATGTCAAAGTTCTCAATAAAGTAATCATTAAGCAGCGATAACAACAATCAAACGCACTACGGCTAGGCATTATTAATTGAAAAAAAAAATCTTCTTCCTCTCGCTCCATCTAAAATAAACGGTATGAAAGTTAGCGGTTTTCAAAATGATCCTCGTTTAAAAAAAAATAAACTATAATATATGTACAGTCATGAACTTTGCAATGTTCGAATGTCTGTGGTATTTTCTAGACTTTCAGTCTCTCGCCTCCAAAAGAAAAAAGAAAAAAAAAACTCGAGGAGCCGTTCGCTGTATGGGTCTTTAACAAAAAGGAAAGAACATATGTGCATAAATGTCACTTATATTTAGTCATTGACATCTCTGTCTCTTTCTCCTTCTCTCTGTCTCACTCTTCCACTAACATTGTATCATTCCCTCGCCCTATCTCTCTCTCTCTCTCTCTTTCTCTCTCTCTCTCTTACTCTTTCTCTCTCTCTCTCTCTCTCTAACTCTTTCTCACTCTCTCTCTAACTCTTTATCTCTGTCTCTCTCTCTCTCTCTCTCTCTCATTCACTCATACACTCCCTATCTAATGTTAAAAGTTACAACTTCCACAACATCCGATTAGATAAAACATATCTATATAACAAAAACTAAACAACCCTATCCATTTTCCTGCCAGAAAGGGAACTAACACTTGTGTCACACTGCTCGTGTTGTCTTATAATGTGATAGAATCCTATTACTATGTTACTTGAGTTCTTTATCATTACTTAAATATAAAAGATTTAGGAGTCTAGCCATAGTAGGTTTTGTTAAGGACCGTTTAGATAAATATTTCAGTCTTATGTGCTCAAATTTTGTACATTCTACAATACAGTGTTACAGGATTAACGCAACAAATGGTGATGTCATATATTATGACATCTTTACTAACCTCCAGGGTCGTATTCCACAAAATAAGTATAACATTTAACTACTATACTGATATACCGAGGGTTAGCAACCAGAATATGTTATGTCCTAAATGCATAAAGGGAGAAAATTGAACCTGAAATTCTGTACGTTAATACAAATTCAATTACCTGCAATATCTTGACCCTGACTCTATTAACACTAAGACTTGTATTGTGTCAAAAACAAGCACACATATTATTGTAATGTCATTTAGTTCCAATCATTTACAACCAGTGATAAAATATAGACATAGAACATTCTGGTTGCAAACCTTCGATACAGTAGTTTATTTTAGATTTTTAAGTCAGGTTTGGTGATATTATCAGCATTCCAAGACGAGCTCAGGAGTTCAAGATCCTGAAGATTTTATGGAGCAATAAGTCTCTATCTGCCAGCTTAGTGGTACCGTTTGCTCGCTTTTTCTTTAAATTTCACTTGTATGAAGTACTGAGATTTACATCAACATAGACAAAGTGAATCAGGCAATGCTTTATAGATATAACTCAGTGACCGTATGTATAATCCATACGTTAGTTAAGGTACTGCGTTAACCACTGAGAACACCTCTAATGTTTTGGAAGTTTTCCGTGGTTACCGCATTGCGTTAGCTAACGTATGGATTATGCATATGACCACAGCTCTTTTCAGTCGGTTATGTTAGATTCACTAAAGCACTTCATCCTGCAAACAAATGAAGCAAAGATAAAACTTTAAGGATATAGTAATTAGGTATATACCACCAAATTTTGATATTGAATCACCCGGTCAAACTCAAGTGAATCAACAAATTATCGAAAAATAACGGGAAAAAAAATTTAAAGAAACTTCTTATAAGCCGAACCCGGACTAAAATATCGTTACGTCGCTACTCTATGGCGGTCTGTAAAATCCATCCGTTATGCAGACCGATCTAATCCACACAAATTCATTTTCGAGAAAATCGCATTTAAAGGTTTTCTGCCCTTCAGAATTTTCAATACTTGTGAATTAGAGCTGGTCTGTTTCTCAGATCTCATTTTGTCGTAAGGCTTCCATTGTAAAAAATATCGATGGACAATGTCCAACCCCACCCCCTCTCCCCTAGCCCGCATGCAAAGAAATGTCTTTTTATGTGTGTGTGTGTGCTGGCTATGAACGTTTTTATTCGGGAAGATTGGGGGAAAAGTGGAAATGAGGATGGGAGGAGAGGAGGGTGGTGAGGTAAACTTAACTGACAACATGCAAGAAGGTATTGAAGTTCTGTCATGTAACCAGAGGGTTGTCGCCCACACGCTAGTTTGTTTGAATGAATGCTCAATGCACTCAGTCTGCTCTTGAGGAATGGCAGCAGTGTAAGGCACAAAGCATGAATGAATTAATGAATGAACGAACGAACGAACGAACGAACGAACGAACGAACGAACGAACGAACGAACGAACGAACGAACGAACGAA
>JAWQUT010000986.1:54073-71380 GCA_033807755.1 Ellobium chinense
GAAATGAAAGAATAAAGCAGAAAGAAAGAAAGAAAGCAGAAACATAATTATTATGCGCTAAATTGATGATTAATACATTATGTATCAGTTACTTTCCTTGCTCGCTGTGTCTTTCGTGGGTCAACATTCTCGCTTCTTCTCACATATTACAATCCCCAAAGTTACTTTCTTCCATTTTAAAGTACTCCTATAACATACACAGACATAGGGATATAAGTCTTCGTATATCTACACTCTCTCTATCCTTTCATTCGTCCGTAATAATAATAATAATATTAGTAATAATTCGGTTTATAAGTCTCGTTTCCAGTCCATTGCCCGCTAAAGGCCCTTATACTATGCTGTATACAGTCTCTGATACTATTAAGAGCCATAGAGTCAATAGGGCGGATCAGTTGGGTTTGGGTTTTTTTTTGAGAGACAGTTACCCACCAAAATACAAAAACAAAACAAAAAAAAATGAAATCCGGTGTTTGGCGCAATTAAAAGCCAAATCTGGCAAACACGGATTTTGCCTCAGTACAGCGCTCGTTTGCCATCTCGAGTGAGGGACTTGTGTTTGGCTTCTCACTCCTCTGCCAACACCCGAGTATTAATGAAAGGTCTGCCTAGTGGCGCAGTAGGCTGGGTGGGACGCACGCCACATTGCCATGAAGTGGACGGCGTCAGCGGTTTGGGCTTTGCTTGATGATAAACTAACAGTTATCACAGTGAACGTGCGCATGGTACTATCTAACTAAGAGAGGGGACCCGTCTCTCCAGGACATTTAACTGTAAACAAATACAGATCAGCTAAAATGCCACATTTGTTTAGGGATATTAAAAATGAATGCGGGAAACCGAAGACTTTTTGCATGATTCTTGGTGTAGCGGTATTTTTCTTCAGTACTGGTACTCTGTTTAAGAGTTCCTATGGTAAGTTACTGATAGTGGTATGGTCTTGACTCCTTTCTCTAAATCCAAGTTTTTCTTATTGCTCTCGCTTTCATTATTTTGACTGTCCTCTCATTGTTGTGTCTGAATAAAGAATTTCATTCGGAAAATGTGTACACTTTTTCTTTTATTTAAATTCTTAAAATGTTCAAGGTGTTCGCAGGTGAATACAATTTATTCCGTTCATTGCTGCTGTAAATATATTTCGAGCAGCGGGGCCGAATGATTACGGCTTTGGACTTAAAGTTGTGGGTTGTGAGTGCTTTGGGAAGTATTTCATTCACATTTTTCTCAGTCTACTCTCCTGTAAAAATGGATACTTGGCTATAGACTGCGAAAAATATTGTTAAAATTCGGACTGATTTGCGCTTGCAAATGACATCGCCACTGTGTACTTCCCATGGAGTTCAGAGATTCCTTGAGTGATCTGGCCTGCCGAGGTAACAATGGTGTAAAGTCTTGTGAGCGGGTATTAGCCTGGATACGAGACTTAAAAAGGATATCATTATTATTATTATCATTATTATTGTTATCATTGTTATTATTATTATTATTATTATTGTCATTATTATTATTGTAATGATATTCTGTCACAGTGTGAGAGGATGGGACACCTTAATTAACCCTTTGCTATATCAATGTGTATTGATGTTCAGTATTGGCATATGCCTATAATAGACATAAAACTGAAAAATCATGTTTTGTAAATGCTGATATCACCAAAATACCATCAGCTTATTAGCCCATCCTTCGGAATAGTTCGTTGTATGGGAAATACTTCTGTTTATTGTTCTTGAAAAAGGCACTCACTTTCTTCTGTGAGAGAATGAAATTTTACCTTATGGACGCAAGGTCGTCCTTAGCTATTGTGAGGATGGTAAGTACAACCATTATTCTACCGCTGTGGCGTTGCATGCCGCAATAATTCCAAGTCAGATGCATTAATCTTCAGTAAATAATAAAATACCTCAAAACAAAAAGGGAGTTTATGACGTATGCAGCAAATTTCAGTTTTTAGGTAATGAACATCGCCCCTTTCGAAATTTCCCAAAAAGTGTTTCTTCACACACACAGGGTTTTCACACGAACGCGGAACTGAACGCTTCGTCATTTCCTGTCCTTTCTGCCATGTAAAAGACGTATTGCTTTATATTTTAATCTGGTACATTACGGAGATAAATTTAAGGTGCCCACTCTTCAACGGTAAGAACGAGACCAAAGTTTTGGTTCATAACTAGCTATCATCATGTGGTTGGCTTATGCCTAGATGAATAAACTTGAAACATCATAAATATGATACACATGATATAATGAAGAGATTTTTTTGAGAACTAAGATCACCATCACCAAGATGCCAACTCGCGAATTTCTTTTTTAACTGTATTACCTGCATTGGCCGCTTTCTTTCCCTCAAAACTGCTAAGAAATCGCTTCGACTTCTGCGACTTTTCGCCGACTTTAGAAGCCTGATCGGTAATGTTAAAAGTCATTGTTACACTACTAGAGGCGATCGGAAGTAGAGATTGTGAGCAAGGCGATAACGGCATTAGTACGATTTTAAGAGATAACGTTATTCTTCGCACGCGTAAAGGGAAATATGACATACTTATGAGCTATTTGTAACAAAGGGTAAGAATGTATATGTACATTCTGCGTAGAGGATTTTTGTTTAATCCATCGATTCCGGTTAATCACAAGTTATCGGGAGTGCAGAATAAAAATTGCGTAAAGTGAGTGATGAGATTAAAAGGACATGCTTACTGTCGTATTTAAAAGAAAGCGAAAATTACACCAGGGCGACTTGCCATCAAGCAAAGTCTGAAAAAGTTAAACTGCTTTCTAAAACAGGACAACTATTAGTCTGTGAATAGGACTATCTTGCCGTAATGAACATTAACTATACCCAAGTAGCAAAGCATAGAGGCCAACAACACAGTGTGAGTGGGTTCACAGATGTGTAATTCTAAAAACCCATCGGGGAAACTTATTATATTAGTAACTAGCATAGGTGTCCCACCATTGTCAGGGGAGGGGGGGAGACTTAGGGTGAGCTGAAGAAGAGGCAAGCAAATTCACAATTTACATATTTTTGCGATTTATACATTATTACAATCGACTCCGCTTAATCGCCTTCCTTGTGATCACGGAAAAAGTGTGCGATTAAGCGGAGAAGGTAACTTCGGCCATGAAAAAGGCTCAATTCCGGGTTAGGGGCAGCCTGAAAAATATTTGTCTCTAGTTTCGATCACTTGCCATTGAAGTGAGAGCTCTAAAGAATCATTAAACACCTATCAAAAGGCGACATTTTAAAAAATAGAAAAATTTTTTAATGACACCTCGAGGGGTCGGTCTCGGTTGAAATTCGGTAGAGAAAGTAAATGTACAACTGTATTATGAATAGAAGTAAGGATAGCTGCTGGGAATGAATGGTGACTTGCGTAAATGAATGTTCTGTACCGACTGTACTGCCTAAAATGTAACATGTCATGTTGGTTTATAATCTGTTCATGTCCCGTCAATGTATCGGTCTGTTGTGGTCTGGGCTTATGTTAAATAAATTTATTCAATTTATCGCAGTTGGCACACTCTATAATAATATAGATCATTAAGCCAACTTACGTGTTGTCGGTTATAAAAGGATACATTTCTGTATTAATTATTCATGTCCTTGTTTCAAACGAAATACAGTGGAACAAGGTTTCGTCATAATCATAAGATTAAGGAAAGTCTAATCTGTTTATATGATGCTTGTAGATGAAGCTGCGTGGTCAATGGTTACGGGGTTGGATTCATGCAGTAAAGGTCATGAGTTCTGTTATAGGGATTCAAGATGTAATTATTTCCCTTTAATTACATAAGGTCTTTGACCCAAATTGTTTATTCTTCTTTTGGCCCTATTAACATTTTGCGTTATTCTAAATATACCACTGTGATTTGGGGAAATTTCTTCCATGGAGGTTAAAGTCCTTCTTTTGCCCGATCTTTTAAGGGGAAGAAAAAGGGGGGTCAACGCCCAAAATTTTTCACAAATGTCTTTTGAAAAAGATCACCTCAAATTCTGATTTGGTCCCCAAATTTCCATTTGGCTGGTTTTGACCGCGTGCGAATACATAGGTCTACACATTTTATTTTTTTATCTAGAAGGCTCAAATTGTACCTGAAACTTTAAAATTGGATGCTTTATTTAGATCACAGGTCATTTTACACATTTCTACACCCTAACACTGGCTGGCAGGGCCCCCAAAAAAGGGGGGATTTTATATATTAGCGGATTAATTGGGTTGTACACTATGAGTGATTTGCCCTTCTAACAGGTGTCACAAACCATAAGCAGTTCTGTGCTTCAAGGGAGATAACCGTTAAATATTTTTCTCTTGACATAATCTTCCATTGGATATTATGTAATAAGTCATGCTGTCTCGCATATTATCTTGTCTATGTTGATGTATGAAAGCATGTAAATGGTATCTGGCTATATTCTTATGGTGATAACATTTCAGTATGAATGGTGTATGTACAAGTTCGATTCCCTACCACGGTCATGCTGTAAATGCCCCCGGAAAGGATTTTATTCACATTCTCCTCAGTCCACCCGTCTGTAAAATGGGAATCTGGCTTTAGGCAGGTTACTTTTCTATGTTAAGAAGCTGTTGTACTTTTAGAATGGAATATATTCATCCAAGAATACTCAATCAAATTGTTGTATCTTATCATCTCAAAAGGTGCACTCGGCGGTAAACTTCAGTGCAAAATTTTTGTATCCCACCAAACTGCTCCAAAATCATTAGTAACTACTTTGATCTTAATTGTGATGTATTATTTGATCAGGTTATTTATAACAACAGTGTAAAATGCCCACAGGAAGTCTGCAGTGTCCATCAGTGAGAAGTGAGACGGTGAGCTTTTTTGTTGCAGACTTAATGTTCCCCTAATCAAGTATGTGCGAAATTGGTGTAAGTCCACGAAAATAGCCAGAAAATTCCAATGAGCACACTATCAAAGTCACAGAAAATATTGAACTGTTTCCCAGTGAGTGTGTTGGAAAATTTTTTTTTAAAAAGATGTTAATGAAATTCTAATTTCCCCGTGAAGTTTGAACTTGTCTTTCGCAAAATGTCAAATTTGGAGATACCACATTTTCGCTTTCAGTCCTTGATATACACAGTCCATTGCACCTAGAGGTCTTGGGGCGAGATAAACTGTAAAAAAAAAAGAGGTGGCAAGAAACTGAGAGAAAAATATATTTTGTCTACGTTGACTGGGTTTTCTTATTTTCATTATGCACAAGAGCCTTTCCGTGAACGGCTTCCTGAGGTTTTCCTTTTTCTATCCTTTGGTGACGAGAGGCTGATAGTCTGGACGGTACCGAAAATTTTCAAATACTGCAAAATGTAATTAGTAATATAGAACCTTTTATTTTGATAATGGCGACCATTTCTAAAACAACTAACCTTTTGAATGCTTCTTAAAGATGGAAAAAGAGGAAGGAAGTATTTATTCTTCAGTTTTGTTTTGTGGTGTTGTTTTTTTAAAACTTAAAAGTGTCTCGTCATAGTCTGGTTGCCAGCGATGCTTAATGATAATTTTATTGATATTTGACATCAGTACTTTTACTAAATTATGTGCAAGATGAGATGATAGTGTTCAAGGAAACGTAATGATGTTTTTTGTTTTTAATGCGCATAACGTTGCTGGTTTCATACAGTCAGCTGGTTGAATGCACGTCTAAATTACCATACAAACTTAAAAACCCTCATTATGCCCCTGAGCATTGTAGACCATAAAATATTGCAAGGACTTATGAATGCCCATTTGTTTTCACTTGCGGAGGACATATATATTTTCTTCTATAATGAGTCTGCTCGCAGTTGTTATTTTTTTGGGGCCATTACAGGGTATAGGGATTGGCTCGTTCAACACCAAAACTGATATATAGCTACACTGCATTGTGCACGAACATGTTCGAGTTTTGTCAACAAAAAAGTATCCATTCCATATTGCCTAAAGCTGCCTAATGCTGAAATTGCAATAATATTACCGCCGACAGTCCCACACAACCAGAGGCAGTTATTGCCAGAAGATAAATGGAAAGCTTGCCTATTATGGCTTTGCTCTGTTTAGAAATTGCTTAACTTTTGAGTATCGCCGATAAACGAAAGCTCAGAAGGAGGTGGTACTTGTGCATATGGAGCCTTAAGAATAAGTTTAGAGGTTAGTCTGACTTCTGTTGAATGATTTACGGACTTTAAAAAGAAGATTCATAATGATATACCTGTGCCTGAAGAGACCAGAGGAATTCTCTGAGAGACTAAAGTGGTCAAGCATACAGAGCATAATGAAATTCATTTCATCAAATTTGGTAAAATAGTGACCAGTTTCATAAAAATGAATTTCATAATAACAGAGCTTTCATATGTATCCATAATTCTTTTCGTCATTTTAAGAGAGATTAATAAGATAATCAACATACTGTAAACAACACAGACTAATAAGACTTCCAGACATTGATTTAATTTGTATATTTAGGCACATTCAAACTAAAGTCTTCAGCCTGTTTCTCTGGATGTTAAGCTACAAACATTCCTTTTTTTTAAAATTCAGTTTGAGCCTTCATAGATCAATGCGCACTAAAAATGAAATATACACTGTCTTCTTGTATGTATGAAAGCCTTACCCCATGATTTTTATACGGTAAATAAACGTATAGGGGTAAATATCATCTTAGCAAACAGAATAATGCCAGACAAACTGCGATATCCATAGGTGCAGTATCTCCCATCGTCATGTTAACCCTCTAGTGCCCACTGGTCCATATTTCGCAACCCAACTTCAAGGGTCCAGTATGGAGTGGTCCAAATATGGCACGGATGTTTCAGTGCCCGGAGGTCCAAATTTGACCCAAAATTTTTCATCTATTAAATATTGACATTGTTCACTATCAATGTTGTACAGGTATATGTATTTTGGGTGGCATTTGAAGTGTGTATGTGAATTTTCAGAATTTTCCTACCAGTATTTCTATGCCTGGGCACTAGAGGGTTAAATGTATAGTATTTTCTCTCAAAAAGAAACCAGGCTTTCCATGCCTTAGTAAATCGTTTGCCCTGTGTTTCAACAATATTTTCCTTTAGAATTTACTACTGAATAAAATTTTACCCTTCATAGTCTCCAAGCTACTTTAACTCTTACCACCACTACCACCACCACCACCACCCCTACCAACAACAACAACAACAACAGCAACAACAACAACAACAATAACGGCAAGAGGAGCAACAGCAGCAAAGTTCTACAAACTCATAATCTTTAACCACAAATCAGTACAACATATATCTCACTTTTTTGAAGTAAAATTTATTCCATTCTCATGCTACAAAACAAAACTTATCTACGAGCAACAAGCTATGATTTTATCATTTAGAAATATTAATTGCCATTCTACATAAACCCTCTTGATCACGCTGCGCCCTTTTCACATGGTATATTATCGTAACTATAGCATTATCTTAATATAATGAGCACCTTTCTTCATGGACACAGAACTTATTATATAGGTATCTGTAATGTCCAGGGGTAGCTGAATAATGAAGTGATAGAACAATGATGAATCCGTGCCGATGAAATCATACAACATGGTACACCAGTAATGAATCCGCGCAGGTGAAAACATATGTTGTAATTTATGAAATGAATGAATGACTGATGAGTGAATGAATGAATGAAGGAAGGAAGGAAGGAAAGAAAGAAGGAAGGAAGGAAGGAAGGAAGGAAGGAAGGAAGGAAGGAAGGAAGGAAGGAAAGAAGGAAGGAAGGAAGGAAGGAGGAAAAAGGAAAAAGGAAGGGACAAAGGAATAAACGAAGGACGGAACGAAGGAAAAAAAGGACGAACGAACGAATGAATGAATGAATGAATGAATGAATGAATGAATGAATGAATGAATAGCACTGGGTAAAGAAGAAAACAGAAAGAGGGAAGGCAGAGTCAGATCTATCTTTTTACGCTACAAAAGGTCAAATTTGTTAAACAGCACTTTTTTAAAATTCATTTATTTTTTAAATCCTTATGCCAACAGCTTTCCTCCGTAACGCATACTTTAAGCCACCTGTAGCCTTTTTTGTTTAGTGACACCTTGTCAGAAAGTAAACAAGACCAGATGATGTCACCGGTTGAGCAGGGAGTCCTCAGCCTATTACAGTAGACTTTCAAAACTTGTGGATGGACTAAAGATCGCAGAGTGCCGAATCGGCATGTTTGTTCAATTTTTCAAATTTTTTTTCTCCGTGTCAACTAGATACTTATGAGCATTTCTACAACATGTGAAAAGCGTTTTTGAAACTTTGCATTAGTTTTTGAAATATAAAAGATTGCATACGGTCAAATAAGCAAAAAGGTTATCTGACTGGTATGACATACTGCCGAAAGCTGATTGTGCACTATGTGATATCCACGCTTCACTGAAAACGGTCTCTGGCAAGTACGGCATACTGCCGAATGTGTATTATGCATTATGCGATACCCACGCTTGAGCCGATAAGGTCCCAAGCGGCTCTCGCATACTGTCAAATGGATCAATCGCTTCAATTTAACACATTTATTATATCAGTGCACAAAATGCTCAGTCAAAGTGTGCTGTAAAAATTTCCATTCTCTGCGAAAGGTTGGAATGGACAGATTTGATAGGGGCATGCAGTACTTACCCCAATTTGAAAACGTGTAAAATCAAACCTATGCTAAAATTTCAAAGTTGAGATTAGTGGAGGGCTATTTATGACGGCAAGTTTACTTTATCCATCTCTTCAATACCATCCCTCTTAGCTCGGTTTGATGTAATATCAACATCTGTGTAAAAAAAAAGGTAGTACAATTCTTACCACCAACCATAATGTTTACCAACTGCTATTCATACCAAATACAGTTCTTACCAAATGCAATTCTTACCGTCTGCAGAGGTTACCAACTAGACTACACGTTTTCTCCAACTACGATTCTTACCAGCTACACTTTTTTACCAACTGCAATGCTCACCAACTACAATTCTCGCCAGTTGCAATTCTTACCAGCTACATTTTTTTTTCTATTTAAACGTTGCGGTTTGAAATAGCATCATGGCCCCTGTGCATACTTCGCAATATGGAGAGCGGAATGTCCCAGAGTTCTAAAATTAAATGTAAGTCACTTAAAGCCGTCAGATCATAATATCAAGGCTTTGTATAATTGGGCGTTAGCTGTCGTCACGCTCCTCTGTTGAACAGAAAGGAAGGGCATCTTTGCCTTGTGATAATAGAAAATAGAACACTTCGTTAATAAATTGTTAATGTAAATATTAATACAAGCGATATGCAAATCAACACTTCCCTCTCCGGCTACATCTCAGATAGCGATACTGTTCAGGTTTTTTTTGTTTTTTTATTTTTTTATTGGGGCTGCATATCTTTTTCTCTCTAAGACGCACACACCCACAGACACACCCTCTCTCCCCCCTCTCTCTCTCTAATACTCTCTCTCTCTAATACTCTCTCTCTCTCCCTGGCTTTCCTACCTGATTTCACCTCTACCTGGCTATGCCTGTCTCGGTCTCCTCTCTCACTTTCTCGTTTCTCTCATACATGTTTTCTTTGAATCATCAGAATTTGTGATGTGTACCTGAAACATAAGAACAGAAGTTGATGATTTTTTCTTCCCAACCCTTCCCTCCCACCTTTAGTCTCATACATCCACCATCTCCATTAGGGAATAACTCCTGCGGCCACTGATGTTATCATATTGTGACGGAGGCTTTTCAAGGCTCCTGCAATATAAGGATGTGAATGTGCAGATTTAATTCAAGCTGACATTCTCTCGGTCCCTTCACCCAGGACGAAAGGATCATATATCTATTCATAGCTTGACACGGTCTTTAGATCCTGTTTACGAACGTGTTATTAACCATGCATATCCAGGCCAAGGACGGTCATGCTGACCTGACTGAACCGAAAGAACTCTTTCATCCGTCGGAGATCAATGGCTGTACGCATAATCCACACGTTAAGAACGCACTGCGTTAACCAAAGTGAACACTACTTATTGTTTTGGGAGTTTCCAGTAGTTTACTGTAATACGTTAATGAAGGTTAACGATTACAGAACCATCAAAGTATTCCATGGCAAATATAAGAGATTATATTGTCTGGTGTGACAAAAATTTAACAATGGTACCATGTTGACGTTTTCAGTGTGCAACGTCTACACAATGGGGCTCTCTCGGAAGACCCCCCCCCCCCCCCCCANAAAAAAATGGTAGTCAGAGGAGAATGGATGGGAAGGTGGTGGTTTTGAGGAGAAATGTAAAATGTTTTCCCCATAGCAAGCCATTATCAACGTCCATAATATGTTAACAGTCGTGAATAGAAGAATCACTGCAGTCACTGACTCATCAGCTTCAGATCAGCGTGATCGGTTGTCTTCATAAGATAAGGTCAAGAAATGAAAAGTCATTAATATCGGGTGTGGCCACCACGAGAAGCAGTGCAAGCTTGGCTTCTTGATCTCATAATGTTGCACAATGTCTGGAAATATTGTTGTGGAATAGCATTCCACTCATCTATCAGAGCACGTTCCAGATCTGCCAGGTTGTTGATGATGCGTCTGCGAAGCCGCCTGTTCAGTTCATCCCAAGCATGTTCGATGGGGTTCATATCAGGGGAGCTGGAGGGCCAGTTCATGGTTTGAAAAGGCTGCTGAGCAAGGAACTGTCTTGTGACGTTGGCTGTGTGTGGTCTCGCGTTGTCTTGCTGGAATTCCATAAGATCTTGATAATTCTGGAACATCGGAACCACAATTGGTCTCAGTACCTGATTTATGTAAACTTGCGCTGTTACATTAGCCCTGAACACGTGAAGGGGAGACCTGTGGCGGTATGAGAAGCTGCCCCAGACGTGAATACTTCCTCCCCAAAATCTGTCGTGCTGCACAATACAAGCTTCGGCATACCGCTCTCCAGGACGGCCCCAGACATGTCGTCTTCTGTCCGCAAAGTACAGATTAAAGTGACTTTCGTCTGAAAACAGCTTTGACTGCCACTCACCTGAGCCCATGCCAGCCTATTCCTCGTAAATAAAACGTATAATTCAAAAATGGATGTGAATGCCATTACTTTGTAAAAGTTTTGCATTTTCCAAGTATGATGTTGTTGATTTTTGCCTTAATAACTGGAACAAAACGACCCCTCAATCTGGATTTTCCTATTGTGGATTTTCCTCTTTGGCACGTTTTATCTCTTGATTGGACACATATTTCTTCTCTGATATGAATCTTTTAAATGTACTCTCCTCCTCTTTTTCCCATCTCTTTCGTTTGCGGACATTATTTCTGCTGCTTTTTGAGGCAACAGTGGTGCTGCTTAGATTTGGCTGATTATTGTCATCACATGGGTTGGTAATTGGTGAATCTGTTTCAATATTGTCACATGGCTCAAAAGAGGCTGCACCACATACATTGTCATCATTTGGTTGACTGACACTGATTTCTGTTTCTTCAAAATCATCCATTTCCTTCGGATCAAAGGGTGGGGGCAAGTCTTGCAAATTAAGAGATGAAATGTTCCGACCAGCATATTTTGTAAGTTGTCCACTTTCCAATGCGGTCAGAGCCCTGGCCACCTTTGTTTTTTCCAACGCGGAAGACTGGAGTCTGTACACATCAGTGTGTATTGACACTGAGTGGTCCATGTGGTCAGCAATCATTTGCAGTTCCTCACCACTCATGTCCAAGATTTTTAATGTTGTGGTAAGATACTTTCTCAAGAGCCGAGTTCTGACTAGCTGTGGTTCCTCGAGAAAAGGACACTTTTCAGGAATCTCTCTCATGGCTCGGCATCCATCGAGCGGGCGACCTCCATTTCGTGCAACATGTATGGATTTTCATAGGTCACTGCCGGCAAACTATCTGGTGGCAAGGAGGTAGTTTAAAGCCGCCCTCATTTTATCTGATATAGTAATGAACACCTTCCTCAATCCCCTTGTGCTCTTCCCACGAACTTCAATAACTGCCATTCGTTCGGCAAGGGCCTGTTCAGTAACGTCAAGTTGAGACATGATGTCCTCATTCAAAGTAGATGCTGAAGTTGCTTTAAAATCGCTTACTTTGAGCTCTTCAACTACAGAACCTCTTTTTTGTTGAACAAAATAATGCGGACCATAATGAAATGAGCAGTATCAGACCACTCTGTGTATGAGGGTTTGGGAATTCTCATCCGCTCCTCTATCTCTGTGTCCAAAAAGTCTCTAAGAAGTACCAGGTCAGATGTTTTTGGTATATCAACTTTCGCATTCATTGTTCTCAGCTTCAATCTCCTCAGAGCTACCGATGAAACATAGTTTTTCCAGTGTGCTTCGTACAAGATGTCGAAGTCACCTGTCTGTCGCTTTCTGTCGTCATCTCTGCTACGTAAAGCTAAGCTTCTTTTTAGCTGGCAAACCTGCTTTATGTAATGTCCCAAAGTGAGCACCAGATTTGGGGAATTGCATTCCAAAGCCATTTCCTTTACTGTTTTCACAATAAGCATAAACTTTGTTGAACAGATAAAATAGTCCAAAGTGTTGTCTTCTTTTGTATTTTTCTGCAGTGCCCTCAGAGGTCTGGTAATAGCCCGCACTTTATTCCTTATATTATCCTTATCCTTGCGCCTTTGTTCTGTGACAGTGCCCAATTTCTGACACAAACCTTTGCAAAACTCAGGTATCAATTCATCTGCTTTTCCTAAGTACCTCAGGCCGGGATTTTTCGCTGTTTCCTTCATGTCTGTATTTCCTCAACTTCAAGATCTACCTCGTTGTCATAAGCAACATTCTGCTATCTCGCAAGTGATTACTGTTTCTTTGAAGTGTGCACGCGGGAGGACACTTTTGAGCATGTGCTGATAAATTCTTGTCAAAAATCCAAGCATAACAATGAATGCATGGTAAATAATGTTAAGGGTTTGAGCTGTCTTTGTCCTTAGGCTGTCTTGCCAGCAGGACCTGTTGAAGTAAAGAGAAAAATGTAAACAGTTACAGTCAAGCAGAAGTAACTCTAACTGTCTCCTGGATGATGCATCCAGATTAAATGAACTTGAAAAGTCTCCACAAGATGGCAACGGCAGTTTGTGCAGGGAGAAATGGAGAGATGTAGATGACCCCATTACTACACTGAATCTGTTGCTAAAATTAAAGGAGTGACATGTGAACAGGCAGACAGTCAGGCAAGCTGACAGGCAGTCTGACTAGTTAATTTTGATTTGAAAGTGTGCATGTCATAGTATTGTTGCCTATGGTAAAGTAAAAGACGAGTACGTGTCTGGAGGATCAACGATAGATTCTGTTGACTAATTCAAGGAAACTTTGTGGATACTTAAAAAAAGGCACGCACATCAAAAATAATTTTCCGTTTTTCAATACTTTTTCTCTTCAAAAATTATCTATGGTGCCCACCGAGTCAGTTTTGCGAAGAAAGAGCATCGTTCTGTTACCGTGTGTGTATGTAATATGACGCCATAAGGAGAGCTAGAGTTACCGGGTTTGGCCCTTGCGTCCAGAATTATTCCCCTTCCCCGATCAGCAGAGGTCTGTGACAAAAACGCTGACGTCACTTACGTTCCAGCAGACACAGACACCCCTACCTGACAATGCATTATTCAGCTTTTAATTAAGGTTCTGGTATTCCAGATTCAAACGTAAAGTTTGATAGTGTAAGCCAGAAAAAGTATTCTGCATTTTAATTGCCTCAGCATGATTTTGTTTGGCATATCTACTGTTCACAGAAGAATTAAAACATTCATAACAATGTGGATATCACCCGTCCGCAGAGCACTGGCTAGACAGCTTGGCCATGTGGCAAGAACGTATTTGACGTAAGCTTATGGCCGCCCCGCGCGCACTGGTTGTAGCAATTCGGACTTTGGATAATGTAACCCTGTGGGTTGTCTGGGGCCAGCAGAGGTGTTATATCATTATGACAGACACTTAAAAGACTGTTTTATTGGAATAATAAGGTATCATATGATTTAATATGGTCTGTAGGACGGTGCAGGCTTCTTTTAAGGAACTTGCCTCTAATGATCTTAGATAAAAGGATACTTTACTCTTAGTGTCATATCTTTAAATCTCCATTTCACTTTGTTTCTTTGCATTAAAAATCACTTCAAGTTTTCCTTAATTTAAATGGCATGTTCATAAAAGACCTTTTATCACAAAACGATGTTATTGCATCTGAATACTATCATAGTTTGCAATCGTTTAGGAAAACAGAGTCTAAAATTGTAAAATATTTGAGAATGAAGTCTTGCAAATGATCCACAAAGCAAAACACTTACAGAATGAAAGTGCAGACAATTTTACTGTCAATATTTTTAACGAGAATTTAATGCAACAAACATCAACAGCATGTTTAATGTAGTCTGGTACAAATGTGTAACAAAACCAAACCTCTATGTTGTGCTTGTGATTGCCCTCGTTCTGTAGCAATGCCAGTTTTCTCATCCGCTCCTTTGATCCAACTGAAAGTGCGGCAATGGTTACAACTCTTTCCTCGTCTGCATGGATTTGAAAATAGTGGACTGAAATCTTTGTGTTGTACCTTCCATTGCAGAAAAAGCAGTAGTCTGGCTTTCTATAGTTTCGACGCCCATTTTCTTTGACTGGGCTGCATGCGACAGTGACTGCAAGGAAAAATAAGAACATGGGTTAAAAGGTCAAGCATTGACTGGACTGCACATGACAGTGATAAGGATAAGGACAAAGAGAGGAGCATGGATTTCAGAGTCATAGATACTGACTATTGTGTTTGCTTAACTTACTAAAAGGCGTAATAAAGGCTTCAATGATGATTAAGCTCGTGCAGCATGTAAATCTTGAATATAACGTAAAGAAAGGAATACAACTACACAGCATGAAAAAAAGACAGCATCATGATTTGTTTATCATTTATGACTTACTATTCCTAAAAACAAAACTCAGCCATGCCTTTCATAGCTAGTCATTGGATTCAGATGCCGGCACATCTGTTGAATTGTAGTACTTCCTTATGAATCACGATCGGATATCTGTTATCTTCCACGTGCTCATTGCACATGACGTTAATTTATTTTTTCGTAAAATTCTTATAACTGTCTTCTTTACTATAAAAGTGTGTTAAAATTATTTGCAATAATTCGGCAATTTTATTATAAAGTAAAGACAGTCTTGTGAGACTTGAGGGTGCCATGGGCTTACAAGCATCTTAGTGCCATGGATAAACATAGGTAAGATATACAGTACAAATTACCATTCAAGAAAAATATGGAAATCATGCGGCATATGTATATAAAATAAAACCACAGGCCATGCCAGTTACAATATAAAGCATTAAAAGTGTCAACATTACATATCAGTTACATTGAGTTGTATGGTGGCTTAAAACAGAAACAAAATGAGTGGTAAGAGTCAGATGTGTTTAGTATCAAAAATATCTCTGAAACAACTGCCAATGCTTGTTAGGCTGTCTTTTTATTATCAACAGTAGTAGTGCAGCAGTCTATAGGCACGGGAAAAAATGTGCTCATCTTTTTGTTTCAACATTTTGGGGAGCAAGACTTGACAGCTACATGGATATGCGTGACCTGTTCATTGGTTTGTTATTTAGCATGTTATTTTTTCTTCCTTTGTGTAAAGAAAACTGTCATAAACCTACCTTCACTCTGCGTTGTTTCCACTTGTGGTCTATCAGTGAGTTCCCTTTGAACTGTCTGCACTTGTGGTCTATCAGCAACTTGACTTGCTAGAAAAAGAACCAAAGATGACATAAGGTTAACTCACACTCTGGCAATATAATGAGCCATTGTTACAGAATTCTGATATATAAATTAAGAAAACATTGTAAAAAATTTATTATCAAAATTATTTCACTTAAACCTATGTTGTTATCGTTTGACACTGATTAACTTTCTTATGATTGCTTTTGTTTTGAGTTTTTACCTGAGTGAATTGAGTGACATGTGGATGTGATAGATTTGTGACACAGATCCAAAAATTCAGAAATGATACGCACAGAATGAAAAAGCACAAGGGAAAAGCCCTGAGGATTGAAAGATTGATCAGTTATTTGTGTTGGAAATAACCGAGAACAAAAATTTTTCATAAATGCCACTGCCATTGGCATTGACATGACTGTTACAAACTAGGAATATTAGCTCAGTGATTCGTACAACAAATACACGGTGGAATCAGTAATCAATCAAAGAACAGAAAACCATCGTCTACAAGATCATAATTGAATTAGTAAACAAGTCCGACAGGCCACAATACATTTCTGAAATCTTTACAAAGAACATTATGAATCAAAATTGGTACACTCCGGACTCTACCGCTCACAGTAGATCCCACAGGAATACAGGTCTAACATTGTATTAAATTAATACATATTAATTCCTTATCATGATCATCCAAGTATCTATAATATCATTCTCACAATACTGACTTACTAAAACCTCCCCCTTCCCAACTGACAAGGCATGAGAGGGGCAAATACCCGCAAACAGACTAGTATAGTAAAGTCACGTGCATTCAGATTTGAACTAGACAATAGGGCTACAACAATGGGGTCGCACCTGGACTTTTTAAAATCAAGAGTCCACCGGCTTTGCGCAGGGCGGCCCAACACCACCGCGTAGCTGTAGGGGTTGTCAATATCAGATGTTCTCTAGACAGACTGGCCTACCAATACAGTTATTACTTGCGCACTCTTAACTTAGTTTGACCATGTGTGGCCTCGTGACAATGACCTGACAGAATATAGACAACGACACCATGACATAACCTTAGGGGATTATCAGTGACCAGAAAATTAGATGAATTTAAAAGAAAAAAAAATCAAAGATGAGTATAGTAAAACATGCAATTGACTCAATTTGTAATTTACATGTCAGCCCAAGTGGGTGGTGGGGNGGGGGGGGGGGGGGGGGGGGGGGGGGAGAAACTCGGAATGCTAGTGCGGTGCTGGTGAAGGCATGAGTGACACACTTTGCCTTTCCCACCCATCTTTTACATCTTCAGCAATCTCAAGCTTATTGGGGGCGTGTGTCATGGGGTAAAAATTTCCTATTTCACCATTCAGCATGTCAGGAACATTCTTAATCTCTTGCTGTGGTTCTTATTTTGGAAGAAAAAAAAAAAAGCTTGAACAGACTGCAATGTCTTTCACGCGCAGCGGTTTTTGTAAACACAAATCAGCTGACTCAGTTTTGTTTCTCTATTTCTTTGTAAATCTATGTGCGATCAATGCAGCAGCCAAACTAGGTTAGCTTAGCATGGCAACTTACAGAATGGTTACACCGGTGTTGTGGTGCTAAGTGAATTTTCCATCAATTTTATTTTAGCCGCACCC
>JAWQUT010000986.1:74711-88478 GCA_033807755.1 Ellobium chinense
ATATATATATATATATATATATATATATATATATATATATATATATATATATATATATATATATATATATATATATTATATAATATTTACTCTGTTTTTTATATTTTATATTTTTATTTTGTATCTCTTCCACAGGCTCCCAATACAGATCAATGATTGTAGGCTGCATGAAGACGCAACTTCTGGGCCCGTCTTCCCGCTCCACCACATGGTGTCCTTCCAACTCCTCCAACTGTTTCCCGAACTCCCGCTCCTCCTCCTCCTCCTCCTTTTCCTCCTACGTCCCCGCCTACCCTGCCTCCACCGTCCCCTCCATCACATCCACCACCACCTCCCCCAGTGTCGACACTAACCAAGTCTTGCTGGTGACCTATGGCCGCAGTGGATCTTCTTTCACATCCGCCTTGATCAGTCATCACAAGGATGTCTTCTTTGTCTTTGAGCCGCTCCACATCCTTAAAGAGTAAATATCGTGAAATGTCAATTATGCCTCAAAACATAAATATTGGTTCCGAGTGCACTAATTAGAATTTCGAATAATGACGCTGAAATTAATGCACACCGTCTAAAGTATTGAAGAACAACTATGAAATTTGACAAATAGGAAGAACTAGGCCGATGACATAGAAGTGGGAACAATCATATGGTTATTGTCTTTTACCTTAGAAATCTGTGATAGTATGTATGCTGTCTCCTCGCCTTCCCCTGCATCTCTTACCTGTAAATTAGAATTAAGCAGGTAACAGTCTTCTAATGCATTAGGCAGGATGCCGTCAGTACGATGGACTAACTGCTAGGCGCCTGTGTTAAGCTTGATTGCCATGTCATTATGCGAAGACTGACCCTGGGTAAACGTTTCGTCTTTTCTTGATTTCACTGATACACTGACGCGCCCTCTCTATTTAGTTGGTATGGTTATGGTCGGTGTTACTAAAAATGCCAACTAACAGTAGTGTGTAGTTGCTTAGCCTCGGCAAGGCTTCATAGTGCGAGCTGTATACGGGAATTTTCCAGGAAACACAGGTCAGCGTGACGTCAAAGTGGTCAAATCAGGTTTCTGGGCTACCGGTTGTTCTCTCAGTCCGATTCGTGTTTTCGTTTTTAAATTCCTCGCCTATGATGATAGATATAAAATATCTTAATAGATCAGCATTCAAGAAGTTGGGCAGGACAGTTTGATGTATAAAATAACTTCTTAAAGCATCCAGCTTTAAGGAGATGTAAGTCTATGAACCTGCAGTTATATCTGTATAAATGCATCTCGCTGGTCTTATACAGCTTTAACAAGGTCACGCACACCTTTGGGCATGATCACCAGCCACTCATTTACTCATATTGTGAAAATATAACCTTCATGCAGAACTCGCTAAACATGACAATAAAAATAACAATAAAGAAGAGGGACAGACTAAATTTACGAGCCTTTTCTCCAAGAGAATTAGTGTATTCGCCCGGCACTGCTGGATATTGTCTTCAAGCTACTACTAAAACAGAGAGATCAAATGATAGTTGCACACCATGTGATTTTCCATTAAGAAATCTTTTTTTCTGAACCGTCACATAATGCTGTCTGCAGTCACTGCCGCATGGTACATCAAAGTCTTACAAAAAGATATATATCTTTAGATATCTATTTCCACAGCCCAGTACGCTTTAGATCTCGAGATGTCTATGAATGGGTAAGGAACCATAAAGGATTTACTACCAGAGTAGTACCCACATGACCTCAATTCTTCCTAACCCTATTGGGGAGATCTTCGTTACTTGTTCACAGACATCTGGAGGTATCTAAAGCGTACGGGGCTGTGGAAATATATCTCTAAAGATATATTTTTGTAGAGACTTTGATGTACCATGGCACCAGTGACTGAAGACAGCATTATGTGACAATTCAGAAAAGGATTTCTCATTTCCTTAATTCTGGAGGTGTGTCAAGAGGAAGCATTTCCTGTGCGTGAACTAAGTCCTGCAGAGAAGATGCAGAATCACATGGTGTGCAACTTTCATTTGACCACTCTGATTTAGTAGCATGATTGAAGACAACATCCTGCAGTGCTGGATGAATACACAATTCTCTTGGAGATAAAGGTCTTTAATTTCAGTCTGTCAGTATGATGAGTATTATTCACATGTATGTCTAGATCTAGTCGATATCTAAATACTTATCTTCTGTAGAGCAGTTATATTTTATACCCAGTGCATTCTTATTGTAATTATTGATACTTTATAGAACTGCATTTTGATTAACAAGTTTTTGGCTAGAGTCGGCTGCTGCAGAAGTACATGACAGAGGGCAATTGAGTGTAATAAAAATATTGATTGTGTTCCCTTTACAGCAAACCATTTTGATTAACAGTTATCGATTAGGCTCGGTAGCTATGGATGTCTATTACAGAGGGTAAATGTGTGTATCATAAGAATATTGACCTTTTCACCAGAAACCATTGGACCAGTCTATTCCAATAAAAACAAATACTTATTAGTTAACTTGTGGCAAGGGCAGTGTGGCTGTATGGATTTCGTCTCTCTCTTAGTCCGAAAGTGTGGGCGATCAGATCTCAGGTTTCTGGACTGGCCGGATATTTGTTAAAAGTCGTTTTGTTATACTTTCTCCTCGCTACTGTTATATTCATTAATGTTGTAATTGTTGTTGTTGTTGTTGTTGTTGTTGTTGTTGTTGTTGTTGTTGTTGTTGTGGTAATTGTTGATGATGGTGATGGTGATGGTGATTAAATATAGTTCTGCTTTGATTTAGCATAAAACGTTTGAAAGATATGTTATAGTGGATTAATTTGAAACGATGGTCGACGTGTCGTGTCTTAGCACTTTTACGAGACGGACAACTGAAATAAAAGATATACAAGAGAGAAAAGCAAGTGAATACGAGTCTGAGGGCCAGAAATGATGGTGATTATGATAGCATTATCATATCTACTATCAGTCTACTCACTATTCCCTACAATACCTCCTTGTATTTCCTACATTACCTCCTTTTATGGCGAGGTGCTATCCTTTTCTACAGATTGTAATGCAGACAACATGGTGTGCAACTTATCACCATAAGCTTTTCTAGAGTTTCTGTCTAGACACAGAGATATTTTAGTTTGTACCAGAGAGTATTATTAATTCCTCATAATAACATCAAGATAGCAAATCCAGAAAAGCCTTGGTAGAGTCATGCATAAAGGTTTCTAAGAGACATGGGTGAAATCTGGTGTAAAAAAAAAAACCGATGCTACTGCAAATGACAGTTGTCCTGAGATCATCATCCTATCCTTAATGGAGAAACATGCACTATTAGGCACTTTGGTGTGCAATTTTATGTAGAAATTGCAATGCATTTATGGTGTCAAGTTACACACCAAGTAATCTGCTTTATATCTTTTGGAAATAGGTAGCACCTCCCCTTAAGCTGACCAGCCATATTTTATTATTTCATGCAACCCCTTCACTGCGGTGTTTTAAAGTAATGGACAGTGTCGTTTTTATGTCTCATTGCTTTCGGTATTTAGAACATTCGATTCAGTATCGAAATTCAGGCTCTGGAGTTTCGATACAATTTCGATACTTCGATTTAAGCGGTAACAGTTTTTCTGAGCTAAATAGGAATTGCCCCCTTTTCCCCTCCTAACCACACCTCCCGCACCCTCCTCCTCAGTAATCTTTTTCATGCCTTGCCTCATCTCGATCGGAAAATGAAATATCTCGTAACAACGCTTCTAACGTAATTTTGTTCTCCACCCTATCCTCAGCAACAGTTTGTAAGGCGCTATACTGAGGGGCCTACCATGACATTAAACTTTCAGAACGGTATCGAATGTATCGGAATCAATTTCGATCCATTTTCAACCCAGTGTCAATCCTTACAACCAAACTAAGTATAAGTATCGTCAGTGCAAAGCCTACGGCATCGGAATGTATCAAAAGTACTGAAAAGCAGTCGGAATCAATTTAATAAAGAACGAATATATAAAAACCTCTGTTGACATACTTATGCCAGTCTATATCAAACTCTTTAATCAGATATTTGAGCATAGAATATACCCGGAAGTGTGGATTATAAGGGCCATTGTGCCTATCTAAAAAAGAAAGGAGATGAAAAAAACCCAGAAAATTATAGGCCTATTACTCTATTAAGTTGCTTAAGCAAGTTGTTTACCTCTATACTCAATAACAGACTGTCCAGTTATCTTTCTAATGCAGGCCGCCTAAGAGAAAACCAAGCGGGATTTCGAACAGGCCACTCAAATACAGAAATATGTTCGTGCTGTCTGCGTTGCTGGAATATGCTGGAATTAAACATAAATCACTCTATTGTGCCTTTATTGACCTGGCTATGGCCTACGATTCTGTATGGAGGGAGGGGCTGTTTCGGAAACTTATCGAGAACGGTATTAACGGAAATTTCCTAAAAACAGTACATTCCATGTATAGACAAACAAAATCCTACATTAAAATAAATGATACAGCGTATTCAGAAACATTTCCTTGTAAAGTCGGCATCAGGCAAGGAGAGAGCCTCTCCTGCCTGGTCTTCTATCTGTACCTTAATGATCTTGAAACTTTTCTTAGTGAACAAAACGTTAAAGGTATAGATGTGCTAGATAACGACAGTTTAAACGTTTATCTCAAGCTCCTGACATTATTTTATGCCGATGATACTGTGCTGATAACAAGCAATTGTAGCGATATGAAGAAAGCTTTGGCAGCCTACCGGAAATACTGTGAAACATGGAAACTGAAAATTAATACCGAGAAAACAAAAATAATGATATTCGGAAGAATGGGACGTAATTCAGAATTTTACATAGGAGCTGCAAAATTAGAAATAGTATCTGAATACAAATACCTTGGGCTAAGTTTCAGTAAGAATAAAAAGTTTGTAACAGCTAAAAAGTATAATATGGAAAAAGGTATGAAAGCCATGTACGGAATTATGGCAAGAAGTAAAGCGTTGAACCTAGCTGTTAGTTGTCAAGTGCACTTGTTTGATACACTCGTCAAACCAGTATTGCTATATGGATGTGAAATTTGGGGACACGAAGACATAATGATCATAGAGAGAGTGCAGTTGAGATTTCTTAAGAAATTACTTGGTGTAAATAATAATACTGCTTCCTTCCTCTTGCATGGAGAAACGGGCTGCTTTCTGCTACAATATGATGTTGAAAGAAAAATGATTGCATTCTGGTTAAAATTTAGTGACTGGAAAAATTACCAAGTTGTCTAAAGTTATGTATGACGTGCTTTACCATTATCATCATAAGTCTTTATGGTTATCAAAAATAAAGGAAATTCTTCACGAAGTCTGGATTAGTCAAGGGCAGGCACTCTGTAGTAAAAGAGCGTTAGCTGAAGTTCTTAGACGATTGAGGGATAAGTTCATACAGAGATGGAGGGTAGAAGTAGAGAATTCAAGTAAAGGAACGTTTTATAGATGTCTGAAACAGGAACTGAAATGTGAAGATTATCTGGACTTATTGTCATTTCGTGTCAGAAGAATAATTACACGATTTAGGACATGCAACCATAAGCTACCTATAGAAACGGGGAGATGGGAGAGAAAAAAGCTAGAGAATAGAAAATGTTATTTTTGCAGTAGTCTAGGAGATGAATTCCATGTTTTATTTGAATATGAACGGTTAATGACTGAAAGACACAGATTTATGGATAGAAGATATTATGTACGACCTAACATGTTTAAGGCAAAGGAGCTGTTTGAGAGGAAGAAAACGAATGTTTTAGTTAAATTGGCTAAATTCATTGAAGTTGCTTTACAAACATTCCAATAACATGTATATAGCTATTAAGTATTTAGAAGAGAAAAGAATAAGTGCAAGGACTGAATGATTATTGGCAAAAGTGAGTGTTACATATTATTATTAAATGTGAAATGTATGAGAACGTTGTGAATGCACGTGATTGTAACAATGCATTGTGAACATGTGTGAAGTTAGTAGCTGTAGTGCTTAAAATGTCCATGTGCTGTCCAGTTGCATACTGTATTTTGCCCATGTGCCACGGCTGTGGTCAGGGCTTATTCCCAATAAACTTGTTAAGCTTGAAAGATATCGAAAGTATACAAATGAAATTTGATCCATTTGCGATCCTCAAAACCAGAGCATTTCCCAATAAAGAGCCTAGCGCCATCAAATGATATCGAAAGTAACGAAAAAATTTCGAAAGTATCGAAAAGGTATCGCTAGTATCAAAAAGGTATTGAAAATATCGAAAAGTATCAAAAATTTCGAAATGTCTTTCCAGAAATGAGTATCAGAATCTAATTAGAATCGATAATAACGATGCTTATGGTGTGAAGACTGAGTATCGAGATACTTAAAATCTTAAAAATTCAGGTATCGGCCCACCACTGGTATTTTATCTTAAGCCTGAAGAGGAATCATGTTTTGACCCGGAAATTTGCACATTATTGATTTTATAATAATTTTTATTTCAAATCTTTTACAAGCGCTGGTATGACGGATCTTTTAGTGTTTTATCTTTGACTTAAATGATGATGATGATGATGATGATGATGATGATGATGATGATAACGACGCCATCGTAATTGTTATTATTATTGCCGTTAGAGGCGTCGTTTCATTATTGCTGTTATTGTTACCGTTGTCTTTTTCATTGTTTCATAGGTTTGGTTTTATCATAGTCATTGTTGTGTTGCCTATACCCCATTTTCGCCACTCCATATTTTCATGTATATATTATAAACATTATATTTTCAGATCTCGAACCCCCTTGAAAATATCTGAGACCAAGTAAGATGTTGTTGTTGTTGGTGGTGGCGGTGGTGATGTGGTAATGGTGGTAGTGGTGGTGGTGGTAGTAGCTATTTTTTTTATAATATCACTGTTATCAAAGTATCATAAATATTTAAGTAAAATTTCCTAATTCTTGACTTGGATGGTTTGGGCAAAACTGGTTCTCTTTCATAAATTTTGTTTCAAATGGTGGTGGTGGAGGTGGTGGTAGCAGAAGAAGTAGACGTCGTCGTTGTGGATGTAGTTGCAGTCGTCGTCACTAGTTGGTGATGTGATGTAGGCATATGTGAGTTGGATGGATCTTTTCATGTAGGGGATCAGCCCGAGAGATGAGAAATGTTAGTGGACAGAAAAAGATAAAACGAAAGGGATAGTGAGAGAGAGAGAGAGAGAGAGAGAGAGAGAGAGAGAGAGAGAGAGAGAGAGAGAGAGAGAGAGAGAGAGAGAGAGAGTCTGTAAAACGGGTACCCGACTACAGGCAACAAAAGATATTAAATGCTAGTGATCAGTGCCTATAAAAGGCAGCGGCACTATATGCTTTCCAGGGAGTTGAAAAAGTCTTAAAGTGATGGGGCATGCTGGGGGAATAATAACAGTGTGAAGTCGAAAGAGCAGGTGCTTGCCTGGTTACAAGACATGTAAACTGCATTATGGCTATAATTATGGTTATGATTATTATGATGATGATTATTATTTTCAAAAATATAAAAAAAAACTCTCAAAACACGTGAAAAATATAATAAAAGTTCCAAATTTTGGAGCCGTGTCCTTCTTCAGGGAACATAAAATAATTAATGAATCAGTTGGTGATGATTATTAGTGATGACTGGTGATGAAGATGATGATTATTATTATTATTATGATGTGTGTTTTTTCTCCTCTCTCTTTTCAGAGAAAACGCCTCTATGGCTGTTGTCAAGGCCTATCTTTCGTGTGAATTCCCACGAGACTATATCGACGCTCTGTTAAACAAGTTTAGTGGCATGACTCCCGAAACACGAGATGTGTCTATCTGCTTGAAGTCAAAGGTTGGTGTACCTCCTCGCTTCCTCAATCCATCCATCCAGCCATCCAGCCATCCAGCTAGCCAGCCAGCCAGCCAGCCAGCCAGCATCCATCCATCCATCCATCCATCCATCCAGCTAGCCAGCCAGCCAGCCAGCCAGCATCCATCCATCCATCCATCCAGTCAGCTAGTCAGCCAGCCAGCCAGTCTGCCAGCCACCATCCATCCATCCATCCATCCATCCATCCATCCATCCAGTCAGCTAGTCAGCCAACCAGCCAGCCAGCCAGTCTGCCAGCCACCATCCATTCTTCCATCCATCCATCCATCCATCCATCCATCCATCCATCCATCCATCCATCCATCCATCCATCCATCCATCCATCAGATCATGTTTCTTGTGTGCACATAAACTGTCGCTGGTATGACATTAGGGCGCTGGCGCCATTTACCTATATATGACGCTCGCTTCAAGTGCAGACGGTCGCTTCGTCCTCTATACGAGACGCAAGAACTAGACTAATTTAGGTTACAGAAGCCTTATCCGATTTCCCTCTTTGAGCCAATAAACTGCTTTCTCTACAGTCACTTACAAGAATTTCCACAATCTCCAAGCCTTCTTTAATAGTTTGCAGCATTCAATGAGCTTATTAAACACGATGTTTAAAATATAGGTCTTTCATTTCGTTTTTGAACTACGAACCGATACATACATCGAAAGGTGTAAACAAGCTAACTAGTTTCCTTAACGACAAGTGCTCCGCACAGAATGCCACACCGAAACCGAAGTGAATGCCCAAACTTCAGGCTTAGTTTACAAAATCAGGAGAGAATACATGCTATTTTGTATCCAATTCGAAATCTGTCACCTGAATGGCCCAAAGTGAAAAATCAAGGCCTGCCAGAAATTAAACACTACTTGATATTGATACATTCTGTTTCTTTTTCAGTTACTAGGAACATCTCATATATCCTGCTTCCTCAAGTTCTTGGAGAATTGCTCAAATAAAAAGATGACGTTCATTAAAACAGTCCGATTCAAGATAGCTTGGACCGAGTGGTTTCTGAAAAACAACCCAGGATTTAAACTGCTATACCTCATAAGGTAAGGAGGCTGTGCCAGTGGCCCACACACAACTTTTCTGCATGCACGGATCATCTGAAAGCCACAATTCCACCAGTCATTACTTCCGTTTGCTACTTCCCAACTGTCAGAGGAATGTGATTGGCTGGAATAGTCTGCTACATTGGGTTTTATTGACGATTTACCTTGTATTTCTGGAGATGAGATTTGATGATGCTATCACATCGCTATTTACATTTTTATATTGCTTATTGCTTACGGCTGACACTAATATTGGTCTTTAGGGAATAAAGCAGCATTAATGCTACCGCTCTAATGAGAAAATTCGATGTCAAATTATCAACTCGGACGCCATAATTTAATGGCAATGGCATAACTGCAGTGGGTAGTGGATATGTGGGTAGTGGATATTTGCTTTGGATATGGATAATCCTCGTCAGTGGTTTTGTGTTATGGATTGATCCCAGCCAAGGTTTAGACCGAAGCATTCGTTGCAAGGATCTTCAGAGCTAGACTCTGGCTGCACGGAGAATGCTTGTGGAGCAGCGTGGCCTAATGGTTACGGCGTTGGACGCAAGATCTAAAGGTCCTGAGTTCGATTCCCGACGACGGTCATGTTGTAAGTGCCTTGGGAAAGCATTTCATTCACATTTTCCTCAGTCCNATTAATGCTACCGCTCTAATGAGATAATTCGATGTCAAATTATCAACTCGGACGCCATAATTTAATGGCAATGGCATAACTGCAGTGGGTAGTGGATATGTGGGTAGTGGATATTTGCTTTGGATATGGATAATCCTCGTCAGTGGTTTTGTGTTATAGATTGATCCCAGCCAAGGTTTAGACCGAAGCATTCGTTGCACGGATCTTCAGAGCTAGACTCTGGCTGCACGGAGAATGCTTGTGGAGCAGAGTGGCCTAATGGTTACTGCGTTGGACGCAAGATCTAAAGGTCCTGAGTTCGATTCCCGACGACGGTCATGTTGTAAGTGCCTTGGGAAAGCATTTCATTCACATTTTCCTCAGTCCACCCGTCTGTAAAATGGGTACCTGGCTATAGGCAGTGGAAGATATTGTCAGAATGCTAGTGATCAGCGCCTATAAATGGCAGCGGCACTGTATGCTCCCCAGGGAGTCGAGAAAGTACTAGAGTGATCAGGCCTGCTGGGGTAATAATAGTGTGAAGTCGCATGAGCGGGCATTAGCCTGGATATGAGACTTATAAACCGCATTATTATTATTATTTTTTCGCGCAAAGGGGTTGTTTTTCGCCGATCGTCGGTAACGTATAGCTATACGAATCTTATGTTCCCTCGGTTAAGATATAAAAGTTGCCTGAAATAAAGACCCATATCTTTTTCTTCTTCTTTTTTTTTTCTGTAAGTCTTGCATTTCAAAAACCAGCACAATGCGCATAGCTTACTGTTGACATGCTAGTCTGAAGGACTAATACCGAAAACTACCGCAACGACGTAGCTCTCTGTCCTTTGAGAAGGTGCAGCCATCGGCTGTGGGTATAACAAAATTGCACACAGCAGTTTTTGGGCATACTTAAAATGATGTTGACTTTTCTTGCAGTTGTTGATCTACGGTTCCTTTAAAGTACCAGTCTAAAAAAACGTGTAGTACACATTCAAGGTCAAGTTTCGTTCTATGCGCCATTCGCACCTTGGCGTGCAATCTTCTACTTTCAGTCTAAAGGGTGCTGCACCACAAGTGTGCATCAAACCGTTCCAAAGCTCAGCAAGCGAAATTTGAACGAAAATTTCAAATACTGTACTTTGAACTCTATGTTCTTGACAGACCTGAAGTTAATGGATTCGGGCAAAGGGAAAAGTAAATCGTGTAATCGATGCTCTAATACACTAAAATTAAATCAAATTTGGACAATTTAAATAATAGAACTAAGATTGCTCTAGGTTTGGACATAGGCACAGCTATGAATAAATAAACTCACACGATCAAAGTATTAATTGTAAATGAAATGCTTTCCCAAGGTACTTACACCATGTTCGTAGTCGGGAATCGAACCCACGACTTTTAGATCTTGAGTCCAATGCCATAGGCCCAACTGTTCGGCCACGGAAGCGGACATAGTTTTTGAAAATATAATAGCTGATAGAAGAAAAACTAAGGTTGCGCGCAACTCGGGATCAACTGGAGATGGTGGCCTGTCAGCTTTCATGGCTGAACGTGGCTCTGTAATGAAATCGTCCTTTAAGATTTATTATAGTTTGATGATGGTGATGATGATGATGATGATGGTGATGATGATGATGATGATAATTATTCTCGTTGTTGTTACTATAATAATTATTATTATTGTTGTTGTTATTATTATTACTATCATCATAATCATTATTATTATTTTTACTATATTATTACTATTATTAGTATTATTATTAAAATAGTACAATTATTATCAAGTATAATTGTTAAATCTGGCCATTTTATCGTCACTTTCTTTGCCATCTTTTTCTGTTCCTCAGAGACCCAAGAGCCACTCTCTACTCTCAGGCTAGACATTTCAGTACTGTCAAGTGGAAAGGAAGTCACATAACAAACGTCTCTGAATCGTTCTGTAAGATGATCTCATCTGATCTGGTGGCGGCCGAACGTCTTCAGAAACTCTACCCGAATAGGGTCAAGGGCATCCGATATGAAATGGGCGCTCTCGACCCTTACGCATACACGAAAGATATCTATGACTTCCTGGGGCTGGAATATGATACAGACACTGCAAACTACGTCTATAGTTTGACAAACCATTCAGCAGCAGACAATCGAACTAGAAATGCATATTCTGTGGTGAGGGCAAACTCCTCAGAGACCATGAACAAGTGGAGATACTCGGCAGGCTTCACAGATGTGTCGAAGATAGATGCGATTTGTGGTTATCTGTATTCTAAACTAGGCTACAAAGCTGTGAAGTCCAAAGAGGATTTGTTATCTTTACGGTCTCTAGTTGGTACGCCTGACCCTGGTGGTATATTTTGATCTCATAAGTTCCCAATGTTCCGTGTTGTGATCTCAGTTATGTAAATTCTCAGCAACTTTTGATTTCTCCTGTTCCTTGATTGGTACACATGAACCTGAGGGTGTATTATGCATCTTTTTTTTTTTCAATCTTGCTATCTTCAGATGTGCAAATTCAGTGGAAAGACAGTTGGTGGAGGGATAATACTGACCGACAGACTTGAAGGATATAAACGATATATACTTGAAAGAATACTTGGCCGTGAGAGATTTTGCCGAACGGACACTTGGTTGAACATACACGTGGCCTGTGCAAAACATGGTGACGCTCATTTCACATTTGCCCAAATCATTTTCTAGGTGATCTGAATTGTTTATATGTCCATGATCTTCAATTTATCTCGTTCTTTTCTTTCCAATTAAAACTGTAGAGTTTTGACTCGTTATTATAGCCTAATTCTACAAGCTAAACTACATCTGCCTCATTGTTTTGCTCTGAGCAGCAAGTTAAGAGCGCTTAAGTTTCAAAACCTCAGAAAATGGCTTTGGTGAATGTAGAATGAATGTGACGATATGTCAAATTTGTTATTCATTTTTTCTTTTTTTTTAATGATTATGGTAAAGCTGTTGTTGATATAAATATCAAGCTAAGCAAAATATCGTGCAATCTAATGAAAGAAAATGAATCGACGATTCTTTTTCATCTTCTGTGTATTTTGTGTCAGAGGTTTTATGTAAAGAGGTCAGAGGACTATATAAATGATGCTGCGCGCCTCAGGTCCTCTGCCAGTCCTTTGCAGCCTCGATTGAAGAGCCGAGCTTCCAGGTCAATTAATTTTCTCCTTTGGCCTTATTTGGGGCTAGAGTAGGTCAAATACGCCAGAAAAAATCCAGTTCAGATCAAGTTCAGTTCACTAAGAAAAAAAGGCGCTAAGATCAAGTACAGCTCAGTTCCATGAAAACTGAGTAGGTTTCAGGTCAGATCTGCTCTTCTTGCTTTTAGGAATTGGCATTCGGTCCTGATTTTTCGAGTAAATGTGAACTGAACACTGAAATTTCGGTAGAAAATTAAAGTTCAGATCAAGCTCTCAAAATAGGTACAGTTCAGATTTAGATCAGTTCGTCCAAAATAGCTATTAAGCTCATATGAAGTTCACTTAAATTGAACGTAAGTTCACGAACTGCGTTCATATGATCTCAATTCTGCCCAACCTGCTCGGGGCAGTGCTAAAGAACGTGACCTGCATTTTTTTTTTTGTGCAGTTCCATACTTAAATGTCTCGGTGTCTCCAATCTTCAACTTTCTGTGTAGACGTTGCCAGGTCCTTTATGGCCTGTTCTCAAGCCAGACATGACGATGATCTACCCTTAATTCTAAGGAAGAAGCTCAAATAGCCAAACTCAAGGGAGAGGGAAGAATATAATGATATGATATTACATACAAGAGGGATGGAGAAGGGAGGGGCTCATAGTGTTAATATTAGATCTGTGTAACAGAAGATTTGCTTTGACTTTATTTTTTTTTAATTTGAAGTTTTGTGAGAGAGATTCGACCTTTTTTTTTTCCTTTCTTTTCTTTTTTTTTTTTTTGGCTCAGATTTGGTAGGCGAAACACATTTCTGTTGGCTATGTGATAAAGTATCATATGATATGATATACAGTAATATGAAATTATATGATATAATATAATATAATATGATATAATATAATACCTAGTGTAATATTATATTGTTATAATATAACATAATATGGGTCAGGGCCTGAGTTCACTGATTTCATCTGGCTTATGGTGATGTAGAGTTCACTATGTATCGGACCTCAACATTGGCTGGTCATAGTCCACAGAGACCCTCTACTGATCCATCATCGTCAGCTGCTGGCGGACCTAATTTAAGTCAAACTGGCAGCATTCGGTGGATACATG
>JAWQUT010000987.1:664-16223 GCA_033807755.1 Ellobium chinense
CCCTTTCTCTCCTTCCCCCATTGCGATTTTGAAATCTGCTCAGCTACATGTTTACAAGTGTGGGTCTCATATCCGTTGTAGAACTTCACGGCTTGGTTTTGACAAGGTCACCTTGAGAATATTTTCGTTAAAAAATCTACTCAGTAGCCAATGTTTTGACTCGTTCAGAGTAGAGCTCACGTGAAAATGCTCGGTGTGTCGGCGACATTAGTGAACTCGTGAGGCCATTTTGGTTTTGGAGACAAGGACACTAGAACAGTGTTAGATTGACCACCGCGTGGTTTGAATCGTCTAAGCTGAGCTAGTCTAGTTAATGGCATTAATTTGTCTGTACAGTTAGCCTAGTAAATTTAGCCTGCTGCATCCACTGCAGTGATGAATGAGTTGATGGCCAGACCTGCAATGAGTCCATGTTTGAAACCATCGTTGCACGAGGAAACTGGAGGACCGGCCTAATCAATGCAAGATGTTGTTGATGACTGAGGGAATGGCAATCTCACAGTAGGCTGGAAGACAACGCAAGTGGTGGAACGACATCCAGATGGCGGCACTTTCCTCAAGTTCACCAGCGCATACAGAAGCATCAAGCAGTGCAGATAAGTATTTTGTTTCCCTTTGTAGTCCTGCTTTTCCTTCCCTCTGTTTGTTCAGCAATAATTACCTTACATGCAATCTACACACAGCACGTCTTCAAACACAACTCGAGGATTTCCACAAGTGTTGTCCTACATTATCTCCCGACCCGTAGACTATCACTAGACTACACAGATTTATTGTTTGATGGAGTTGGTAGGTTTAAAAAAAAGTTTTGTATTTTTTTTAATGAGGGGGATAAATAAGGAAGAAAAGAAAGTGTTTAGGTCGTATTTCAAATCCTGCACTCTTGTTTCCCCTCTGGCGTCTGATAATTGTGTAGTAATTAATGACATATTGTGAATACAGAAAGATTTCCACATGGGTGCCATCCTACAAAATGTCCCTGACCCGCTCCAATAAAACACTGAAGAGGGATTGTTTTTCTTGGGACTGGTGTAAAACAGAGGGGCTTGGTTTTGTTTTGTGTATGTGTATGTGTGTGTGTGCGGGATACGTGAAAAAAAGGAAGAAAGAAAGGTGTTCATGTTGTATTTTAAATCCTGGCATATACTATGGTAATTCTGTTAGCAAGGGTACGAAAGGATTTCCAAACGCGCCTCATATAACATGCGGGCACAAGCCCAAGTAGAGGCCATAATAGAGGGAAAAAAGAGAAGGGGCATTTTGAGATCAGGATATTTGTAAATCGTTTTTCCAGCTTTATTTTTTACAAAACTAAAAATTTAAGTGCGATTTTCCTCAAAACCCATTTTTAGCTATAAAAAAATATCTCTTTAGTTCTCAATCGATTGGAATAAAACTTAGCATGTAGCATCCTTATTGCACTCCCAGGGGCCTCGCATCGGATTTTACAAAGATCTTTTGTAGCTCTAGAGATACATTTTTAGAGTAGAAAACAAGGCAAGATTTCCGCAGGCAACAACCTAGGGTTAGGGGTAGGGCTAGGGTTAGGGTTAGGAGTAAGGGTAGGATTAGGGTTAGGGGTAGGGTAAGGGGTAAATAATGCAAATAAAATTCATCCTGTCCCATCAAAATAATCCCTCTTTAGTATGTTCTCTTTTCGGGGGATGTTGCCTGCAGAAATCTTTCCGAAAACAAGAAAAAAAAGTCTTGTTAGCTACACATCATTTTCAAAACATTATCAAAAACAAAATCAATGTATCCAAAATCCATTACCTGAGACTACTCTTGTTTTTATAAGACGCACTTTAACAAATGTTCAGATTGTTAGAACAAAACTTGGCGAGCTGGTAGGGTTTTGAAAACAGCGACATTTTTATATTAAACATTCAAGATGGCTGTCCTCCCACGACAGTCTTAACCCTCCTCGGTCCAATGTGCCATATTTGGCACATGAGTTTTGAGAATGTATTTCATTACAATATGCCATAAATGAAACATGATTCTTTGAGGAACCAGTGTATCATTTGATGTGGTATCTATGATCATATAAAAAATGTACTTTATAAAAATACATTTCATTAATACTGTATTCAATTAAGCCATGTGCAGTTTTGCACACAGCACCGAAAAAGATACTTTTTGCTAACATTATGTTAATTCTTGGTCTTACAGGGTAATCATGATAGTTTTGAAGCATGTTGTGCTAATTCCAAGCATCCTGAAGTAGAAATTAAGAGTTTTTTTTTTAAAAAGTCCTTTTTAAACGTTTAGAATGTCATCTCAAGAACCGCGTTGGTTGACTGGTTCCGTTCAGTTCATTATAGCTGCCGTTCTGTCGTTATTGTTGTTGTTATCGTTGCTTCTTGTATTTATTAATGGGGATTCATAACTATGAATGACCTGTAGGGCAAAATGTTAACCTAGTTTCGATTCCAGGTACACAAACGTGCAAATCTCACTTGTATAATTAACCCTACTCAGGACCATGTGTTCTAGTGTCATAATATACTGTCATGTATATCATTCTCATTTACGGTAGTACATTTATACACATACAACAGGACCTATAACACACAGGTAAATAAGGTACATAATACGGGCATTGCTAGTCGCCGCATTGCATTGCTGGGTCTCCCAGCTCTAAAGTCATGTGCTCATTTACATCTGATTCAAGTAAGGACTGGGAGATAACTGTAGTTCTCAATTCAAGGTGAACGCTTGGAAAGAGACCCCAACGCACGGACCTCACACTCAAGTCTTTGGATTATATCAGAACAACTCACAGGCCCTGTTACGTCCTAAAAGTCTGATTGGAGATCCTGCAAGTCAGGATTCTGCAAATCTAATTAGGGATGTCACATGTCTGAGTTTCGATTCGAGATTCTGCCTATGAGTAGGCCTATGTCCCATATGAGGTCCTTCTGATTTAAATATCTAAAATCGAAGTTCAATTCAAATATATTAGCAAGTTTGATTCGAAATTTAAGCTTCAAAGTTGATTTCAGACCCAACTGCAAGTCTGATTCAAAGCTATATCTACAATTCTGATTTGATGTTTTACCGGCGTCTGATTCTACCTGTATATCTGATTTGAGATTCAAGTCTGATTTGGGGTTCTACCTACATGCCCGATTCGAGCTTCAAATGGAAATCTGATTCGAGCTTCAAATAGAAATCTGATTTGAGCTTTAAATGGAAATCTGATTCGTGCTTTAAATGGAAATCTGATTCGAGCTTCAAATGGAAATCTGATTCGAGCTTCAAATGGAAATCTGATTTGAGCTTTAAATGGAAATCTGATTCGTGCTTCAAATGGAAATCTGATTCGAGCTTCAAATGGAAATCTGATTCGAGCTTCAAATGGAAATCTGATTCGAGCTTCAAATGGAAATCTGATTCGAGCTTCAAATGGAAATCTGATTCGAGCTTCAAATGGAAATCTGATTCGAGCTTCAAATGGAAATCTGATTCGAGCTTCAAATGGAAATCTGATTCGAGCTTCAAATGGAAATCTGATTCGAGCTTCAAATGGAAATCTGATTCGAGCTTCAAATGGAAATCTGATTCGAGCTTCAAATGGAAATCTGATTCGAGCTTCAAATGGAAATCTGATTCGAGCTTCAAATGGAAATCTGATTCGAGCTTCAAATGGAAATCTGATTCGAGCTTCAAATGGAAATCTGATTCGAGCTTCAAATGGAAATCTGATTCGAGCTTCAAATGGAAATCTGATTCGAGCTTCAAATGGAAATCTGATTCGAGCTTCAAATGGAAATCTGATTCGAGCTTCAAATGGAAATCTGATTCGAGCTTCAAATGGAAATCTGATTCGAGCTTCAAATGGAAATCTGATTCGAGCTTCAAATGGAAATCTGATTCGAGCTTCAAATGGAAATCTGATTCGTGCTTTAAATGGAAATCTGATTCGAGCTTCAAATGGAAATCTGATTCGAGCTGTAATTGGAAATCTGATTTGAGGTTCTAACTGCCATTGATTTGAGACTGTTCTTACAAGTCTATTTCGAGTATCTACCGGCAAGTCTAATTCAAGGTTCTGTCTACAAGTTTGATTCGAAGTTGTAACTGCCTTCAAATCTAATTTGAAGTTCTAGCAGCAAGTCTGAATCGAGTTCCAAGTCCGATTTGAGTTTCTACCTACAAGTCTGATTCAGGTTTCTACCTATTAGTCAGATTCGGAATTTTACCTACAAATCTGATTCGAGTACCTTCAAGTGTTGATTCCTCATTCGAGGTCCTACCTACAAGTCTGATTCGAAGTCCTCCTTACAGATCTGATTTGAAGTATACCTACAAGTCTGATTCGAGTATCTACAAGTCCGATTCGAGAATCTACCTACAAGTCGGATTCGAGTTTCAACCTACGAGTCTGATTCAAAGTTCTATCTACCAGTCTGATTCGAAGTTGTACCTTCAAGTCTGATTCGAGTACCTTCAAGTCTGATTCCAGTTTCTGCCTACTAGTCTGATTCGAGTTTCTACCTACAGTCTGATTCGAGTTTCTACCTACAAGTCCAATTCAAGGTTCTAGCTGCAATGTCTGATTCGACGTTCTACCTACAAATCTGATCCGAGTACCTTCAAGTGTTGATTCAAATTTCTACCTACAAGTCTCATTCGAGGTCCTGCCTACAGGTTTGATTCGAAGTCCTCCCTACAGGTCTGATTCGAAGTTCTACCTACTAGTCTGATTCAGGTTTCTACCTACAAGTCTAATTTGGAGTTCTCCCTGCAGGTATGATACGAAGTTGTTGTATCTATAAGTCTGATTTGAGTACCTTCAACTGTTGATTCCAGTTTCTACCGACAAGTCTCATTTAAGTATCTACCTACAAGTCTGATTCGAAGTTCTACCTACAAATCTGATTCGAAATTTTACCTACAAGTCTGATCCAAGTTTCTTCCTACAAATCCGATTAGCTTTCTACCTACAAGTCTAATTCGAGGTTCTAGTTGTAAGTGGGATTCGAAGTTCTACCTACAAGTCTGATTCGAAGTTCTACACACAAATCTGATTCAAGTACCTTCAAGTGTTGATTCCAGTTTCTACCGACAAGTCTTATTCGAGGTCCTACCCTGGTCTGATTCGAAGTTTACCTACAAGTCTCATTCAAGTACCTTCAAGTCTGTTTCGAGTTTCTACCTACAAGTCTGATTCGAAATTTTACCTACAAGTCTGATTCGAGTTTCTTCCTACAAGTCCGATGAGCGTTCTACCTATAAGTCTAATTCGAGGTTCTAGCTGTAAGTGGCATTCGAATTTCTACCTACAAGTCTGATTCGAAATTCTATCTGCAAATCTGATTCGAGTACCTTCAAGTGTTGATTCCAGTTTCTACCGACAAGTCTCATTCGAGGTTCTACCCTGGTCTGATTCGAAGTTTACCTACAAGTCTTATTCGAGTACCTACAAGTCTGTTTCGAGTTTCTACCCACAAGTCCGATTCGAGAATCTTACCTACGTCCGATTCGAATTTCAACCTACGAGTCTGATTCGAAGTTCTACTTACAAGTCTAATTCAAAGTTGTACCTACAAGTTTGATTCGAAGTTGTCTGTACAAGTCTGATTTGAAATTGTACCCACACGTCTGATTCGAGTTTCTACCCACAAGTCCTATTCGAGTTTCAACCCACAAGACTGATTCGATGTTCTACCTACAAGTCTGATTCGATGTTCTACCTACAAGTCTGATTCGATGCTCTACCTACAAGTCTGATTCGAGGTTCTACCTACAAGTCTGATTCGAGGTTCTAGTTGCTAGTCTGATTCGAAGTTCTACTTACAAATCTGATTCTTCAAGTGTTTAAAGTCTGATTCTTCCTACAAGTCCGATTAGCTTTCTACCTGCAAGTCTGATTCAAAGTTTCTACCTACAAGTCTGATTCGAGGTTATACTGCAAGTCTGTTTCGAGTACCTACATGCCTGATTCCAGTTTCTACAGACAAGTCTCATTCGAGGTCCTACCAACAAGTTTGATTCGAAGTCCTTCCTACAGGTCTGCTTTGATGTTTACCGACAAGTCTAATTCGAGTGCCTACAAGTCTGTTTTGAGTTTCTACCTACAATTCCGATTCCAGAATCCAACTACAAGTCCAATTCGAGGTTCCACCTACGAGTCTGATTCGAAGTTCTACCGACAAATCTGATTCGAGTACCTTCAAGTGTTGATTCCAGTTTCTACTGACGTCTCATTCGAGGTTCTGCCTACAGGTTTGATTCCAATATCTGCCTACAGGTTTGATTCGAAGTTTACCTACAAGTCTGATTCGAGTACCTGCAAGTCTGTTTCGAGTTTCTACCCACAAGTCTAATTTGCAAGTCTCCCTACAGGTCTGAAACAAAGTTGTTGTATCTATAAGTCTGATTTGAGTACCTAAATGTCTGATTCGAGTTTCTACCCGCAAGTCCGATTAGAGTTTCAACCTACAACTCCGATTCGATGTTTTACCTACAAGTCTGATTCGAAGTTCTACCTACAAGTCCGATTAGTGTTCTATCTACAAGTCTGATTAGCGTTCTACATGTAAGTCTGATTCAAAGTTTCTACCTACAAGTCTGATTCAAAGTTTCTACCTACAAGTCTAATTCGAGGTTCTAGCTGCAATTCTGTTTCGAAGTTCTACTTACAAGCCTGATTCGAAGTTGCATCTTCAAGTCTGATTCGAGGTTCTAGCTGCAATTCTGATTCGAAGTTCTACCTACAAGTCTGTTTCGAAGTTCTACTTACAAGCCTGATTCGAAGTTGTATCTACAAGTCTGATTCGAGGTTCTAGCTGCATGTCTGATTCGAGTACCTACAAGTCTAAGTTTCTGTCTTTAAGTCTGATTCGAGAGTCTACCAACGTCTGATTCGAAGTTCTACCTACAAGTCTGATTTGAGTTTTTACCTGCAAGGCCCATTACAAGTCTGTTTCGAAGTTCTACCTACAAGTCTCAGTCGAGGCCTAAGTCTGATTTGATGTTCTGCCTGCAGGTTAGATTCGACGGTCTCTGCAAGTTTGAATGAAGGTTTTTGTCTTCATGGCTGATTTAAGTCCTATTTTTTAACAGGACTGAGGCTGTCAACACAATCCCTAGGGATACTTTAAGGAAACTCTTAGATCGTTATAAAGTGAGAGGGAGTTCTTTATAGTATAAGTGCCATCTTACAATATCACCTGACACGTACAACCAAACACATTTATTATTTGATGGGTTGGTCTATAAAAAATGTTCAATATTAAAGGAGGATACACAAGGAAGACAAGACAAATGTTAGGTCATATTTCAAATTATTCATGCTTGTTATCCCCCTCCCCCTCCACACCCTTTCCCCGCATCTTTAAGTCATACTGAGTACAAACAATGTTAATACAAGCATTCAGTTATTCAAAGTACACAATGCAAGGAATGGGGACGGGTATTTTTTGTTTTCTAAAGAAGTATTATTTGATAGATCTGGTATTTAAAAAAATAAAGGCTTGCTTTTCAATNGGGGGGGGGGAGAGAGATACAGAAAGAGAAACGTTTAGGTCGTATTATTAATCTTAGTTTTTTTTTTCATCCTGGCATCTGGTAATTTTGTTAGCAGGTCATGAGTTATATTGTCAGTGCAGAAAGATTTTGGAACGCGCCTTGTATAATAATGCGGGCAGGAGCCCAAGTCGAGGTCAGATAGACAAAAAAGATGGAGGAGGCCCTTGCCTCGTACACTGTGACATTTTGCAGTAAGGATATTTGTAAGACATTTGTCCACCTTTTTTTTTTTTTTTTTTTTTNTTTTTTTTTTTTTTTTACCGAACCAAAATTTTAGATATGATTTTCTGAAAACCAATTTTTCAGCCTCGATTTTAAAAAAAAAATTTTCTTAATCGATTGAATTGATAATTCAGCATGTAACATCCCCACAACACCCCAAAGAGACTCAGTTACCGAATTTTATTTTTTTAGATCTTTTGTAGCTTTTAAAATAATTATTTAGGGTAAAATAAAAGTGACAAAATTGCTGTCTGCTGACATTTTGAAAAAAAAAATAAAATAAAATTCATGTAGACTATAGAAAACTCCATAACCTAAGACTGCTGTTGGTTTTAAACGTACATTTACAAAATAATGTTCAGAATGTTACAACGAAATTTTGCGACCTAGGTAGGTTTCAAAAACCGCGATTTTTTTTTTTTCAAAATTCAAGACGGCAGCGCTTCCACGGCAACCGTATCCCTCCAAGCTCCATTGTGCCATATTTAGCATACGAATTTTGAGAATGTATTTCATTATAATATGCCATAAACGAGACAGGATTCCTCAAAGAATCAGCGTATCATTTGATATGGTATCTGTGACCACATAATAAGAATGTATTTTTTAAAAACTCCTTTCTTTAATACTGTATTCAAATATGCCATGTGCAGTTTTACTCACTGCACAGAGAAAATACATTTTACTAACAGTATGGTAATTCTTAGTCTTATAGAGTAATCATGATAGTTCTGAACAATGTTCTGCTAATTCCAAGCATATTAAAGTAGATAATAAGAGGTTTAAAAAAAAAATTTTTGTAAACGTTAATTATTATGTTAGGACCCGTCACCTCCCGTAATCACCGTCGTTAGTTGACTCGTTCCGTTCAGTTCATCATAGCTGTCGTTCCATCGTGATTGTTGTAGTTATCGTTGCGTCTTGTATTTATTTATATGGATTTATAACTATTAGTGATTTATAAGATAAGATCTTAATCTAGTTTCGATTCCAGGGTCAGTGGTAAGCAAAATGCAGAACTCACTTGAAAAACTCACTTGTACTTCTATTAACCCCGAAAAGACCACGTGCTCCTGTGTCATACATTGTTATATATCATTCTCATTTACTGTAGTACCTTTATACACATGAGGCAGGACCTATGTAACCACGGATAATTGAGGTACAAAACGAGGGCATTGCTATTCGGTGCATTGCAGTGCTCTGTCTCCCAGGTCTTAAGTCATGTGCCCATTTACATCTAAGTCAAGTGGAGACTGAGAGATAAGTGTACTTCGCAATACAAGGTAAACGCTCGAAAGAAACCCAACCCACAGACTTCAGACTTGACAGTCTTCGGATCAAGAGAACTACTCACAAGCCGCACAGCCCTGCTACCTCCTCAAAGTCTGATTCGATGTCTTGCATGTGAGGGTGTTTCTGCAAATCAAGATATTACCTTTAAGTCTTGAGTTTCGATCCGAGGTTCTGTCGCCTTCTAAGTCCTTCCAAGATGTCTGATTCAAAGACCTCATATCAAAGCTTCGGTTTGAAGTCCCATCTACACATCTATTATGAGGTTCAAACTTAAAATCAAATCCGAGGTTCAGCCGGCAGTTCTAATTCGAGGTTCTACTAGCAAGTTTGGTTCGAAGTTCTACCTGCAAGTATGAGTTTTGGTTCTTCCTGAAGTATGATTGTAAAATTCTCCCTGCCAGTATGGTTCCAAGATCTCCCAACAAGTATGATTCCAAGTTTTCCCAACAAAGATAATTCCAGGATCTCCCTGCAAGTATGATTCCAGGATTTCCATGCGATTCAAGGTTCTTCTAGGAAGGATGAGTCCAGGTTCTCCCAGCAAGTATGATTCCAGGTTCTCCCTGCAAGTATGATTCCAGGTTCTCCCTGCAAGTATGATTCCGAAGATCTCCCAGCCAGTATGATTCCGAAGATCTCCCAGCAAGTAGGTCCTGCCAGGTCTGATTCGAGGTCCTGCCAGGTCTGATTCGAGGTTAAGACTGAGTCGAGATTCTATCAACATGTCTGATTCGAGGTTTAAGGCTGATTCCCGGTCCTGCCTACAAGCATGTTTTGAGGCTCTGGTCTGATTTGATTTTTATTATTTCATCTGCAATTTAGATTCGACGTTCTCTGCAAGTTTGAATGAAGTTTTTTTTTTTCTTCATGGCTGATTCGAGGTCCTACCTGCAAGTATGATTCAAGGTTCTCCCTGCAAGTATGATTCCGAAGATCTTCCAGCAGGTATGATTCGAGGTTCAAGTCTGCTTCAAGATTCCGCCTATAAGTCTGATGCGAGGTTCTACCAGCAAGTCTGATACGAAATTCTACCAACAAGTCTGATGCGAGGTTCTGCCAACAAGTCTGATGCGAGGTTCTGCCAACAAGTCTGATTCGAGGTTTAAGACTGAGTCGAAATTCTATCAACATGTCTAATTCGAGGTTTCAAGCTGATACAAGGTCCTGCCTACATGCATGATTTTTTGATTTGACCTGCAATTTAGATTCGACGTTCTCTGCAAGCTGGAATGAAGATTTTTGCTGCATGGCTGATTCGCGGTCCTACCTGCAAGTATGATTCAAGGTTCTCCCTGCAAGTATGATTCATGGTTCTCCCTGCAAGTATGATTCCGAAGATCTCCCAGCAGGTGTGATTCGAGGTTCAAGTCTGATTCAAGATTATACCAACAAGTCTGATACGAGGTCTACCAACAAGTCTGATACGAGGTTCTACCAGCAAATTTGATACGAGGTTCTACCGACAAGTCTGATACGAAGTCCTACTGACAAGTCTGATACGAGGTTCTACCGACAAGTCTGATACGAGGTTCTACCGACAAGTCTGATACGAGGTTCTACCGACAAGGCTGATACGAGGTTCTACCGACAAGTCTGATACGAGGTTCTACCGACAAGTCTGATACGAGGTTTTACCGACAAGTCTGATACGAGGTTCTACCAACAAGTCTGGTTTGAGCTTCTGCCAAGTCTGATTCGAGGTTTAAGACTGAGTCGAGATTCTATCAACATGTCTGATTCGAGGTTTAACGCTGATTCAAGGTCCTGCCTACAAGCATGTTTTGAGGCTCTGGTCTGATTTGATTTTGTTTATTTGACCTGCAATTTAGATTCGACGTTCTCTGCAAGTTTGAATGAAGATTTTTTTCTGCATGGCTGATTCGCGGTCCTACCTGCAGGTATGATTCAAGGTTCTCCCTGCAAATATGATTCCGAAGTTTTATTCGACGTTTTGCCAACAAGTCTGATTCAAAGTTGTACCTACAAGTCTGACTCGAAGTTGTACCTACAAGTCTGATTCGAGTGTCTACCTACTGGTCTGATTCAGGTTTCTACCTACAAGTCTCATTTGATGTTTACCTACAAGTCTAATTTGAAGTTCACCCTACAGGTCTGATACAAAGTTGTTGTACCTACAAGTCTGTTTCAAAATTTTATCTACAAGTCAGATTCGAGTTTCTTTTTACAAGTCCGATTAGCGTTCTACCTGCAAGTCTGATTCGAAGTTCTACCTGCAAGTCTGATTCAAAGTTTCTACCTACAATTCTGATTCGATAATCTACCTACAAGTCTGATTTGAGTTTTTACCTGCAAGTCTCATTACAAGTCTGTTTCGAAGTTCTACCTACAAGTCTCAGTCGAGGCTTAAGTCTGATTTGGTGCTCTGCCTGAAGGTTAGATTCGACTCTTTCTGCAAGTTTGAATGAAGGTTTTTGTCTGCATGGCTGATTTAAGTCCTATTTTTTCAACAGGACTGAGGCTGTCAACACAATGCATAAGGATACTTTAATGGAACTCTTAGATCGTTATAAAGTGAGAGGGAGTTCTTTATAGTATGAGTGTCTTCTTACAAGATCACCTGACACGTACAACCAAACACATTTATTATTTGATGGGTTGGTCTATAAAAATGTTCAATTTTAAAGGAGGATACACAAGGAAGGAAAGAAAAATGTTAGGTCATATTTCAAATTATTCATGCTTGTTATCTCCCTCCCCCTNCCCCACCCTTTCCCCGTATCTAGTAATATTTAAGTCATACTGAGTACAAACAATGTTAATATAACCGTCCAATTATTCAAAGTACACAATGCAAGGAATGGGGAGGGGTATTTTTTGTTTTCTAAAGAAGTATTATTTGATCTAGTATTAACAAAAAACCAAAGGCTTGCTTTTGTATGGGGGGAGGAGATACAGAAAGAAAAAATTTAGGTCGTATTTTTAATCTCAGTTTTGTTTTTTTTTCATCCTGGCATCTGGTAATTTTGTTAGCAGGTCATGAGTTATATTGTCAGTGTAGAAGGATTTTGGAACACGCCTTGTATAATAATGCGGGCAGGAGCCCAAGTAGAGATCATAGTAGAGAAAAAAGACGGAGGAGGCCCTTGCTTCGTACACTGTGACATTTTACAGTGAGGATATTTGTAAAACATTTGTCCATCTTTTTTTTATTTTATCGAACCAAAATTTTGAAATGTGATTTTCTCAAAACCAATTTTCAGCCACTAATTTTTTTTAAATGTTTTAATCGATTAAAATGAAATTTAGCATGTAACATCCTCACAACACTCCCAAGGGATTCAGTTACCGGATTTTTTTTTTTAGATTTTTTTTATAGCTTTCACAATATTTTTTTAGGGTAAAATAAAAGTGAAAACAATGCTGTTTGCTGACATTGTCAAAAAAATTGTAGACTATCCAATAATCCATAACCTAAGACTGCTGTTGTTTTTAACGTACATTTACAAAATAATGTTCAGATTGTTATAACGAAATTTGGCCACCTAGGTAGGTTTTGGAAACCGCGATTTTTTTTGTACTCAAAATTCAAGAAGGCGGCGCTTCCATGACAACCGTATCCCTCCAAGCTCCATTGTGCCATATTTGGCGGACGAGTTTTGAGAATGTATTTTATTATAATATGCCATAAATCAAACAGCGTTCCTCAAAGCATCAGCGTATCATTTGATATGGTATCTATGACCACATAATAAGAAATGTATTGTTTAAAAAACTCCTTTCTTTAATGCTGTATTCAAATAAGCCATGTGCAGTTTTACTCACTGCACAGAGAAAATACTTTTTGCTGGTAATTCTTAGTCTTACAGAGTAAACATGATAGTTCTGAAAAAGGTTCTGCTAATTCCAAGCATACTGAAGTAGAAAATAAGAGGTTTAAAAAATACTTTTTTAAACGTTAAAAATTATGTCAGGACCCGCCCCCTCCCGTAATCAACGTCGTTAGTTGACTCGTTCCGTTTAGTTCATCAGAGCTGTCGTTCTATCGTTGTTATTATTGTAGTTGTCGTTGCGTCTTGTAACTTTTTATATGGATTTATAACTATTAGTGATTTGTAAGATAAGATCTTAATCTAGTTTCGATTCCAGGGTCCAGGGTCAGTGGTAGGTAAAATGCAAAACTCACTTGAAAAACTCACTTGTACTTCTATTAACCCCGAAAAGACCGCGTGCTCCTGTGTCATGGATTGTCATATATCGTTCTCATTTATGGTAGTACCTTTATATACATGGGGCAGGACCTATGTAACAAACGGATAATTGGGGTACAAAACCAGGGCATTGCTATTCGGTGCATTGCAGTGCTCTCTCTCCCAGGTCTTGTGCCAATTTACACCTACGTAAGGTGGGGACTGAGAGGTAAGTGTACCTCTCAATACAAGGTAAACGCTCGAAAGAAACCCAACCCACAGACTTCAGACTTGACAATCTTCGGATCATGAGAACTACTCACAAGCCGCACAGCCCTGCTACCTCCTCAAAGTCTGATTCATGTCTTGCATGTGAGGGTGTTTCTGCAAATCTAGATATTACATTTAAGTCTTGAGGTTCGACCCGAGGTTCTGTCGCCTTCTAAGTCCTTCCAAGATGTCTGATTCAAAGATCTAAAATCAAAGTTTCGGTTTGAAGTCCCACCTACACATCTACTTCGAGGTTCAACCATAAAATTAAATCCGAGGTTCAGCCGGCAGTTCCAATTCGAGGTTCTACTAGCAAGTTTGGTTCGAAGTTCTACCTGTAAGTATGAGTTTTGGTTCTTCCTGAAGTATGATTGTAAAGTTCTCCCTGCCAGTATGGTTCGAAGATATCCCAACAAGTATGATTCCAAGTTTTCCCAGCAAAGATAATTCCAGGATTTCCCTGCAAGTATGATTCCAAGATTTCCTTGCGATTCAAGGTTCTCCTAGGAAGAATGAGTCCAGGTTCTCCCAGCAAGTATGATTCCAGGATCTCCCTGCAGGTATGATTCCAAGACTCCTGCAGGTATAAATCCAGGACCTCCCTGCGAGTCCAGGATCTCTCACTGCAAGTATGATTCTGGGATCTCCATGCAAGAATGAGTCCAGGTTCTCTCTGCAAGTATGATTCCGAAGATCTCCCAGCCAGAATGATTCCGAAGATCTCCCAGCCAGTATGATTCCGAAGATCTCCCAGCCAGTATGATTCCGAAGATCTCCCAGCCAGTATGATCCCGAAGATCTCCCAGCCAGTATGATTCCGAAGATTTCCCAGCAAGTAGGTCCTGCTAGGTCTGATTCGAGGTCCTGCCAGGTCTGATTCGAGGTTAAGACTGTCGAGATTCTATCAGCATGTCTGATTCGAGGTTTAAGGCTGATTCAAGGTCCTGCCTACAGGCATGTTTTGAGGTTCCGGTCTGATTTGATTTTTTGATTTGATCTGCAATTTAGATTCGACGTTTTCTGCACGTTTGAATGAAGATTTTTTTCTGCATTGGCTGATTCGAGGTCCTCCCTGCAAGTATGATTCAAGGTTCTCCCTGTAAGTATGATTTCGAGGTTCAAGTCTGATTCAAGATTCCGCCTATAAGTCTGATTTAAGATTCCGCCTATAAGTCTGATACGAGGTCCTGCCAACAAGTCTGATACGAGGTCTTGCCAACAAGACGTCTGATACGAGGTCCTGCCAACAAGTCTGATTCGAGGTCCTGCCAACAAGTCTGATACGAGGTCCTGCCAACAAGTCTGATTCGAGGTCCTGCCAACAACTCTGATTCGAGGTTTAAGACAGAGTCGAGATTCTATCAACATGTCTGATTCGAGGTTTAAGGCTGATTCAATGTCCTGCCTACAAGCATGTTTTGAGGCTCTGGTCAGATTTGATTGTTTGATTTGACTTGCAATTTAGATTCAACGTTCTCTGCACGTTTGAATGAATATTTTTTTCTGCATGGCTGATTCGATGTCCTACCTGCAAGTCTAGGGTGTATCTATCTGCAAACCTCACTCGAGATCCTACCAGTCTGAAGTTTTGTTGAAAGTCTACAAGGCTGAGGCTGTCAATACAATCCACAGTGACACTGCCAGGGAACTCTTTTATCGATATAAATAGTTAGGGTTAGGGCCAGGTTGGGATAAGTTTAGATTCTTCTTTGTGTACCTACATCATCTGCCCTACTTTTAATTACCTAAATACGTGAAACGCATTAGGCTAGGAATGACCCCAATTTTTTTCACCTTTATTCCAAATTATGGTTTTTACCACCCACTGATGGACGAACGTTTAGAGGTAGTGAGAGAGGAAGAGGGTGGGGAGGATAAAAATGGGGACGCGAAGTAATGGGAAGCTATACATTTTTACTTATTTATGCTAGAGCTGTGTTGGGGATGATTGTCCATTTCTCCTTGCCACCATTTTATCTCTTTTTCCTCTCTCTCTCTCTCGCTCTCTCTCTCTCGCTCTCTCGCTCTCTCGCTCTCTCTCTCTCTCACTCTCTCTCTTTCTCTATCCCTCACTTTCTCTCTCCCCC